>OY986436.1:100911881-101172883 GCA_963920525.1 Dichetophora obliterata | reverse complement strand
TTATTATTATTATTATTATTATTATTATTATTATTATTATTATTATTATTATTATTATTATTATTATTATTATTATTATTATTATTATTATTATTATTATTATTATTATTATTATTATTATTATTATTATTATTATTATTATTATTATTATTATTATTATATTATTATTATTATTATTATTATTATTATTATTATTATTATTATTATTATTATTATTATTATTATTATTATTATTATTATTATTATTATTATTATTATTATTATTATTATTATTATTATTATTATTATTATTATTATTATTATTATTATTATTATTATTATTATTATTATTATTATTATTATTATTATTATTATTATTATTATTATTATTATTATTATTATTATTATTATTATTATTATTATTATTATTATTATTATTATTATTATTATTATTATTATTATTATTATTATTATTATTATTATTATTATTATTATTATTATTATTATTATTATTATTATTATTATTATTATTATTATTATTATTATTATTATTATTATTATTATTATTATTATTATTATTATTATTATTATTATTATTATTATTATTATTATTATTATTATTATTATTATTATTATTATTATTATTATTATTATTATTATTATTATTATTATTATTATTATTATTATTATTATTATTATTATTATTATTATTATTATTATTATTATTATTATTATTATTATTATTATTATTATTATTATTATTATTATTATTATTATTATTATTATTATTATTATTATTATTATTATTATTATTATTATTATTATTATTATTATTATTATTATTATTATTATTATTATTATTATTATTATTATTATTATTATTATTATTATTATTATTATTATTATTATTATTATTATTATTATTATTATTATTATTATTATTATTATTATTATTATTATTATTATTATTATATTATTATTATTATTATTATTATTATTATTATTATTATTATTATTATTATTATTATTATTATTATTATTATTATTATTATTATTATTATTATTATTATTATTATTATTATTATTATTATTATTATTATTATTATTATTATTATTATTATTATTATTATTATTATTATTATTATTATTATTATTATTATTATTATTATTATTATTATTATTATTATTATTATTATTATTATTATTATTATTATTATTATTATTATTATTATTATTATTATTATTATTATTATTATTATTATTATTATTATTATTATTATTATTATTATTATTATTATTATTATTATTATTATTATTATTATTATTATTATTATTATTATTATTATTATTATTATTATTATTATTATTATTATTATTATTATTATTATTATTATTATTATTATTATTATTATTATTATTATTATTATTATTATTATTATTATTATTATTATTATTATTATTATTATTATTATTATTATTATTATTATTATTATTATTATTATTATTATTATTATTATTATTATTATTATTATTATTATTATTATTATTATTATTATTATTATTATTATTATTATTATTATTATTATTATTATTATTATTATTATTATTATTATTATTATTATATTATTATTATTATTATTATTATTATTATTATTATTATTATTATTATTATTATTATTATTATTATTATTATTATTATTATTATTATTATTATTATTATTATTATTATTATTATTATTATTATTATTATTATTATTATTATTATTATTATTATTATTATTATTATTATTATTATTATTATTATTATTATTATTATTATTATTATTATTATTATTATTATTATTATTATTATTATTATTATTATTATTATTATTATTATTATTATTATTATTATTATTATTATTATTATTATTATTATTATTATTATTATTATTATTATTATTATTATTATTATTATTATTATTATTATTATTATTATTATTATTATTATTATTATTATTATTATTATTATTATTATTATTATTATTATTATTATTATTATTATTATTATTATTATTATTATTATTATTATTATTATTATTATTATTATTATTATTATTATTATTATTATTATTATTATTATTATTATTATTATTATTATTATTATTATTATTATTATTATTATTATTATTATTATTATTATTATTATTATTATTATTATTATTATTATTATTATTATTATTATTATTATTATTATTATTATTATTATTATTATTATTATTATTATTATTATTATTATTATTATTATTATTATTATTATTATTATTATTATTATTATTATTATTATTATTATTATTATTATTATTATCATCATCATCATCATTATTATTATTATTATTATCATTATTATTATTATTATTATTATTATTATTATTATTATTATTATTATTATTATTATTATTATTATTAGTATTATTATTATTATTATTATTATTATTATTATTATTATTATCATCATCATCATTATTATTATTATTATTATCATTATTATTATTATTATTATTATTATTATTATTATTATTATTATTATTATTATTAGTATTATTATAATTATTATTATTATTATTATTATTATTATTATTTTTATTATTATTATTATTATTATAATTATTATTATTATTATTATTATTGTCGTTATTATTATTTATGTATTCAAGCTGTTGGGCTCAAGGTCTTATCTATAGTATTAAAACTCATTTTCTGTTTGTTTGTTTGTTTTTTTGGCCTTTATGCGAATCTAAACGGCTCAACGGATTTTGCTCAAACTAAATACACATATTAGGTTCATCCCAACTTAAGATGTTGCATACTTAGTTTCTGCCACGCCCCCTCTAAAATTTTTTAACTAACGGTAATTTTGCTGTTATAAAACTTTGTGCGATCGGAGATTTTTGTGTATATAATTTTATAAATTTTTTGTTATTTTGACATCAAAGACACCCACATATCTTCAAAATTTTTAGAAATTTTCAGTACAACGACTTTTTCATAAAACATTGTTACCTTAGAATGAGAAAAAAACAACATGAAAATCAAAGTTTGATCAAATATCTCCGCTGTCCATTAATATATTTCATTCAAATTTTTTTTTGTTCAAAAGTTCAATAAAATCACTTCACAGAAATAGGTTGAACTGTGCCGTTGAGTCAGTGTTTATATGTTTTATGATTATATCAAAAAAGGTTCAAAATACTGACTTTTTACTCAAAAAAATGACTCAAAAATTGTTGTTGTTGTAATAATGAAATCAATTAAAAATTGCACATCTGGCTACCTTTAATATGACATAGCATTTATTTGCAAAAATTCTTCCAGCTAAGCGCAAAAATTATTTTACTGTTTTTGTTAACAAAACAAAACTGTTTGATTTTTTCGCGAAATTTATTTTTTCCAAAATGTTGTTTTTATATTTTTTACAAAAAAGTCAAGTCTCAGAAATAATTTATTTGAAAAAATTACCCCAATATATCTTTCCAATCAAAAGTTATGGCCTCAAATCTTTTTTTTCATACCAGACTTTTAATAAAACTGAGTTTTGTTTTAAAATTCTCTATATTATTTGAGCGTCCTCATTTATCTGTAAGAATGAAGTTGTGTGTCTAGAGTAATTATAAACATTTTGGTTTATATAAAATCATCCTTATAGTAATCTACTTTCTTTTGCCTCCCCACCCCCCGCCCCCCTCCTGTTAAATTTGTTTTGTTGTGATTTGTCATTTTTCTCACTATTTTTTCACCATTGTCACTCAGTTCTTTATCAATGGTACTTTAAATGTTCTATATATATCACTATTTATCGAAAAGATGACTGTGAATAAGAATGCTGTAAAAGTGAATTTTTTCATGTTTAATTTGAACAATATTGTTGAAAGTCATATTTCCACGCCAATTAAATGTACCGACATATAAAAGACAGCGAAATTTTGACATTTTAACTCTCCAATCATGGTTGTAAGCTTGGCTGCATTTAACAAATTTTTCGGTTTAATTGCGTACTAACCGAAAGTATGCTGAAAAGTATGCTGGAAAATATTATAAATTAGAAATAAGTACTGCATTACCGACACAATTCCTGTTAAAATACAAAAATATTACCGCAGCAAATTAAAACGCGTGTGTCTTATTTTAATTTCAATAGATGAGAGAGAGTTTATTAATTTCTTTTGATTGACATTCTTAACGAAGTCAAAGTGCAATAACAACTATACAGGGTTGCAGGTAGCAATAATAATTGTTCGTACTATTTCAACATCTCCACTGGACAAGTATTGTGTATAGTTGTTGTTGCTATTTGTTTTCATTAAACAATATTTACATACTTAAAATTCATATTTATAGACACTTAAGTCGTTAATAAGCAAACTAAATCAATACGCTAAAATATTCCAAATTCATTTAAAAATTTTGTTTGTTTGATGGCGACTACACCTTTTGTTAGTATATCAGCTAACATATTATTAGTTTTAACATATTTCAATAATATTTTATTATTCTTTATCGCTTCAGAAATAAATTTTGCTTTTATGTCTACATGTTTTGTGCGAGACGAAAATGAATTGTTTGTTGCAATGTGTATTGCGCTTTTATTATCGCAATGAAGCACCATTGATTTGGTTGAATTAAAAATTAATTCCTTTTCGAGTCTCTTTAACCAAACTGATTCCTGGATTGCTGCAACTATTCCCATAAACTCGGCTTCAGTAGTCGATAGTGCGATTGTGCGTTGACGTCGTGTTCCCCAAGAAATCGCGGCACCTTGATGAACGAAGACATACCCTGTTGTAGACCACCTGCTATCAATGTCGCCGGCCCAATCAGCATCACAAAAACCGATGATTTCACTGGGCTTGCCATTGTACACTTAACCTTTGTCGATCGTGCCCTTTAAATACCTCATGACACGTTTTACAGCGTTCCAGTGGGGTTTTCCTGGGTTTTCGGAGAATCTGCTCAGCATATTTACAGCAAAGCAAATATCTGGTCTAGTTATCTGTGCAGCGAAAAGTAAACAGCCGACAGCTTGCATGTACGGCACATCTTTCATCAGCTGCTTGTCAGCGTCGTTTGTTGGGCACATTTCCGCAGTCAGTTTCTGATTTAAATCGATTGGCGTAAAAAGTGCATTACATTGCTCCATGCTAAAACGTTTAAGGACATCAGTAATATATCGGCTCTGATCAATTTTGATTGTACGCGCCTTCTTGTCGATTGTGATTCGCATGCCCAAGATTGATGAGGCTTCACCCATGTCTTTCATTTTAAATTTTGTACACAGTGCAGCTTTGATAGTGTTGATTAGCTTCATGTCGTTTGCAAATATTAACACGTCATCGACATATATTGCCAATAGAATTTTATTTTTGTCCTCATGATAATATATGCATTGGTCAACATCGCTGCGTTTTAGACCAAAATTCAGCAGAACAGAGTTTAGCTCTTCATTCCAGACACGACTTGATTGTTTTAAGCCATAAAGCGACTTCTTCATTTTACAGACTAGACCGGAGCCATCGTCAAAGCCTATCGGTTGCGTCATGAAGATTTCTTCTTGCAGCTTAGCATTGAGAAACGCTGTCACTGCATCCATTTGATATATGAACAAATTGTATTTTGCAGCAAGAGCGAGTAGAAAACGAATTGACGTGTACCATACCACTGGTGCATAGGTTTCGTTGTAGTCGATGCCCTTCTGTTGACTAAAGCCCTTCGCTACAAGACGAGATTTATGACGAACAGTGGCACCAGCAGTATTTACTTTTGTTTTAAAAACCCATTTTGAAGATATTGCTTTCTTTCCGGCAGGCAGTTTCGACAATGTCCACGTTTCATTCAGCATGAGCGAGTCGTATTCTTCTTTCATCGCAGCTTTCCACAATTCTGCATGCGGCGAAGAAAGTGCTTCATTGACTGTCGATGGATCACTCGACACAAACTCAGCAGCGCAAAAATTGTAGGATGGTTTTGGTTTGCTTACAATTCGCTCTGATCGCCGAACTCCATCTTCAGCGAGTGAGACGTCTTCATCGGGTGCATATGTATCATCATGTACTGCGACTTCATTTCCTTCGTCGGATACATACGTTGCATCTCTGAAAACTCAGTTGCATCGCTGAGGTCAGATTCGACATCAACGTCGTCTTTCATAACAGTAATTGGCAATTCTTCTACCACTGTCGCCTCAGAATTGACTATGCTGCTTCTTTCGACTTCATAGTCTTCTGAGATATCTACGACAAACGAAGGCAAATTTAGTTTTGGTTCTTTGTTTGTTATTATCTTTTCTTCTGCTTCAAAAAATACGACGTCGCGGCTAATAATAATTTTTTTTGTCTGAGGGTTAAACAATCTGTATCCTTTTGACTGACTGCAGTAGCCAACAAGTGTGCATTCAATCGACTTCAGTGCAAATTTCGAGCGCTTTTCTTTTGGCACATGTACCATTGCCTTACAACCGAAGATTCGAATGTGTTTCAGATTCGGTTTCTCGTTCGACCAAATTTCTTCAGGACATCGTATGTTCTTTCTTGTCGGCATACGATTTATTAAGTATGCTGCAGTTACCACCGCTTCGGCCCAAAACATTTCACTGAGTTGCGAATCGATCATCATGCACCGTACTCTGTCAGCAATTGTGCGGTTCATCCGCTCTGCAACACCGTTTTGTTGTGGTGTATATGGGCACGTTTTTTGGTGTAAGATACCATTTTGTTCAGTGAATTGTTCAAAGTCTTTATTTATATACTCAGTTCCATTATCGGAGCGCAATACTTTTATTTTACGTCCACATTGGTTTTCAACAAGGCTTTTAAATTTTTTAAAAGCATTTAGTACTTCTGATTTTTGTTTTATAGGCACAGCAAATACTTTGCGCTAGCAATCGTCAACAAATGTCAATATGTAACGCGCTCAAGAAAACTAATTTACATTGATCGGACCCATCAAATCCGAGTGTATCAAATCAAGAACGGATTCTGCACGCTTTCCAGCATCTTTAAATGGCGATCTACTTTGTTTGCCTTTGACACAAATTACGCACGCATTTTTCTTTGATTCACAGAAGTCTATGCCTTCGCAAGCATTTTCACTGCACATAAATTGTCATGACATATGTAGCCAAGTCTACGATGCCAAAGTTCATTGTCTATGGCAGACATCACACGTTCTTGGCGTTCAGGCATTTATTCAGGCAAATTACAATTCAGGCGATACAAATCGTTTATCACTTTTGCACTTGCCACTATTTGCTTATTTTTATCAAAAATTTTACAATTGTCTTTTTCAAAAATCACTTTATTACCATTTTTTGTTATTTGTCGCATGGAAAGAAGATTTGTGCAAATATCTGGTACCTATTCAACATTTTTGACTATCGCATTGACATGTTTATTTGGCTTTGTATTTAACGACATTTTAACGTCGCCCGCACATTTAACTGAGATTTTTTTATTGTTTGCGACGATTATCTCTTTATTTGACACTTCTTTTTTGTTAAATAATATGTTCGGGTTTTTTGTCATGTGAGAGGTCGCGCCCGAGTCTATATATCAATCAGTGACGCCATTGTTTTTATTTACAAGCAGCAACGCAAATAATGCATTGTACTAATTTTTATTATTACTGTCATATTTTTCTTTCCTTTTTTATTTGGGCAAAATTTGCTGAAGTGCCCAACTTGCTTACATGAGTGGCAACGAAATTTTTTATTATAAGATTTTAATGAATTATTTTTTGAACACAACATATTGTTTTCGCTTTTCGCATCAAATTGTGCATCTTGCAACAATAAGGTTTTGACTGCATCGACGGTTAGATCAATAGCAGAATTCTCCACTGCTAACACCTAGGCTTGACACTCATCCGGCAAGCCAGCCAACATTAAAGAAGCCGTCAGCTCATCGTCGACACTCAGCCCAGCATTCTGGACTTTCAGTGACGTCATTACCATGCGATTTACATAATCAGGCATGGATTCACAATCAGATAGCTTTATTTGGACCAATTGTTTTAACAACTCAACCTTGCGCGTTAGACCTTTGTCTTCATTAGCAGCCAACAACGCTTTCCAAGCATCATACGATGATTTTGCGGTTGCTATATGCGCAAAATTACTAGGCTCTATCATCAGGGTTAGTTCCGCCAGTGCACGCTCATCTGCTTCCACTTCTTTTTCTGTAGCATTATCGGTAAGCGGCTTTTCAACCGGCTTCCAACAGTGCTTGATCACAAAATAATATTTTGCGTGTCGCTTCCAAACGTCAAAGTTTTCGCGACCACGTAATTTCTCAAACGGGAACATATTCGATGGCGACGACATTATGTCTGTGCAAATAAGAATCAGCCGGGAACAATCGAAAGAAATATCAGAGATCCTCGGAGTTTTTTTTTTTTTTACTAGTACGCAGCGAACTCAATTTTAAATGTTTTAGCAATGATAAACTTTAATTATTCGCGACATAGAGGCCCATAACCTGTTAAAATACAAAAATATTACCGCAGCAAATTAAAACGCGTGTGTCTTATTTTAATTTCAATAGATGAGAGAGATTTTATTAATTTCTTTTGATTGACATTCTTAACGAAGTCAAAATGCAATAACAACTATACAGGGTTGCAGGTAGCAATAATAATTGTTCGTACTATTTCAACAATTCCAATATTTTAGAAATGTCAGTAACTGTTACTTAATTTACGAATTACGGTTTTTAAAAAAATTTTCCTTAATAGTATGAATTTTATTATATCGTTAAAAAACCTCAACTCAGCATTCACAAAAATGTTATACTAAAATTTTCAGTTTCTGAGTTTGCCATTCGATGGGTCTTAATTGACTTAACAATTGTTAACAATTGTTTGAGCAGTGTGTGAAATAATAACCATAAAGGAGATATAAACAAAATTGTTACATTTCATGCTTGAAGTAACTTTATTTAAAAATCAAAGTAGTGAAAATATCGTGGTCTTTTCCAAAATGGAAAAAGTTAAACAATTGCATTCAAGTATACATTTCTCCAAAACATGAAAAAGCATATGCGAAAAATATGCAAATTATTTATACGCCAATTAAGGAAAACGTTTACACTCTAATCAATATCACCAAAATTTACACAATCAGATAACAATTAAAAGTTTTGTGCTATATTGAGTGTACCTTTAGTTTTGAATATCCTTTACACAGGGCACTGTGCGTAAAAACCAAGTGACATCGTGTTTGCCAAAATATTGTTAGTTAAAGTCTAGTTATATTTACTTTTTCTTTAAGACATATGTAGTTTTACACACAAAAATTAAAGCATTTTGAGATCGTGATTTCTTACTGTTTTTCTCAAAAAACAAATTTGTCCTTGCGGGAGAAGAGATCCTTACTTTTTCTAATTTTTTTTTGGGAGATTTTGCAATGCAACTTTTGAGACCTCTTAGAATGTGAAATTAAAAAAATTGTTATTCGATACGCCCTAATGCATATCGACTTTCAGTGACGTCATTACCATGCGATTTACATAATCAGGCATGGATTCACAATCAGATAGCTTTATTTGGACCAATTGTTTTAACAACTCAACCTTGCGCGTTAGACCTTTGTCTTCATTAGCAGTGTTACCGCCATCTAAATAATTAATTTAAAACTTTATATAAAATCTTATATATTTTTTTTTCTCTCTTTTTACATAATCACCCATTTTTATTTACTTCCATATTTAACTTTATCTAATTGCTCTCTGTACGGGATAATGCAATGCAATGCGTTGAAACGAGTAACATTTGTACTCAAAACTTGTTTAGTATTACGTCAAAACTTATTTCGCTTAAAGTGAATAAAAAAAAAATACTTAGTCGAAATAAAATCGCGAGCGCGGCAGTATTGCACTATCTTAAAGCAAACGAAATAATTTGAAAATTGTTTAAAAAATAAATCAATAAAATGCACTGATTGTCTTTGAAATTTAAATTAATAGAGTTTCGCTTAATAAGAGGCTCTGCACGTTCATTAAAAGTACAATAGTATATTAACAAATCTTTAAGATATTTCAATCACGTCGACCCTCTTAAATTCGTCCGAACGTCATTCGAAAGTAAAAAGAGACACGTGGGAAATAGCATGTCTAACGACGGTGGAAATGGGTTTTCTTGCATTGGGTGCAAAAACGGAGATACTGACCAAATGGTACAGTGTGATGCATGCGATCGCTGGTACCATTTTAGCTGCGTTGGGGTAACGAGCGATGTGGCCAACATGGATTGGAGCTGCGCCTTGTGTAAAGGCGAAAAGCTGCCCACATCGGTTACGAGCGCTGCGGCTCCCCCAGACAAAACACAGCAAATTAATATTGCATCGGAATTCGACAAAAATCTACAGGTCGCGCCATCTACAACAACTTGGTCGAACGGTGAATCTGGTAAACAGGCGACCTCATTTGAAGGTGACGAATGTCACGCCATAACACCAGGTCACATGAAGGGCACAACCGCACAGTGTTTGTCAACCGAAGTCAACCAACAGTACATGCAAAAAGTAACAACAGCGGGCTTAGGCAACTTTGTACATGCAAACCGGCGAGCAGCCGTGACATCAACCATTCAAAATAACTATAACATAACTACGTCATCAACTTCTGGTCTAAACGAGCAGCAGCATATGTTCTCTTTGAGACAAAGGCAAACATCGTCAGCTATACAACAACAGGTACCAAATTTGCCGCAAACACTTTCTCAGAAGAGGACACAATATAGTGCCACTAGTTTAGAGACGCAAAAAGCAATTCGTCTACAAATGTTAGAAGAAGAAAGAAAATTACAACAACTCTACTTACAAAAAAAGTACGAGATTTTATCTGAGTCCGAGCAAGAAACGAATCTTCAACTAAATTTTTCAAACACGGACGCAACGACCATCTATGGTCCAACACAGTCACAACTAGCAGCAAGAAACGTTTTACCCAAGGATCTTCCTAATTTTAACGGCGATCCGGAAGAGTGGCCCATATTCATAAGTTGTTTTGAACACAGCACCGCTGCAGCTGGGTACTCACACGTAGAAAATCTTATTCGGCTGCAATCAAGCCTGAAAGGAAAAGCTCGTGAAATAGTGCGGAACAAATTAATGCTACCTTTAATGGTTCCAGACATTATTAAAACTCTCAAGATGTTTTTCGGCAGGCCGGAGCACATACTTGAAAGTATGATCGATCGTGCAAGAAAAATGCCAGCTCCCAAGGAAAAGCTAGAGTCAATCATCGAGTTTGCTCTTTGTGTAAGCAACATCTGTGCTACCATGGAAACATGCGAAATGCATGCACACCTTAACAATCCAATGCTTGTTAAGGAATTCATCGATAAGCTGCCAAATAGCTACAAGTTACAGTGGGCCATGTGTACCAAGGACGAAGGAAATTCAGTTTTAAAAAATTTTAGCGCTTGGCTTTATCGAATCGCTGAAGCAGCTAGTCAAGTAGTTTCCCCACTCTCATCAAAACGAAATGCAATGATTAACACGCATATTCGCGCTGCTGTTACAAACAACCGCACGTGCATTGCGTGCAAGTATGGTGACCATAAGCTATCAAAGTGCAGCGAGTTTGGTAAGCTGTCGTACGAGCAGAGGTGGCAGGTGATAAAAAGCAATAAACTTTGTCGGCAATGTCTCAACAATCACCGTCGTAAATGTTTTATCAACAAGGAATGTGGAATTGAAGGCTGCAAGGCAAAGCACCACCCCATGCTACACAAGCTACTAGAATCTGTAAGTCCAGAAAAGCAAGTAAGTACAAATGAGATTTCAATAGTCGGGCGGAAGGAACAAGCGGTGAATGTCAACACGCACTGCGATGGTGACGAGGGGGAGAGACCATTCTTCCGAATCATCCCCATCCGTATTCATGCTAAAAATACCCTCTTTGATACCTTTGCATTTCTAGACGAAGGTTCCTCAGCGACACTTATTGAAAGAGAGACATTCGATAACCTAGGTTTGGCCGGCATCAATGAACCATTATGTCTTAGATGGACAGGGGATACTTCAAGAACGGAGAATGAGTCCAAACGAGCATCGATCGAAGTCTCAAATCCAACGACGGGGGTAAGGTGCACCCTGAACGGAGTCCATACTATCAAAAACTTGAATCTTCCACAACAATCTTTAGACATGAACAAAATTGCTAAAGATTTTCCGTATCTTTCTGGCATCTCTATGAGTTCATATCACAAAGCAAGGCCAACGATTCTAATTGGAGTTGACAACTGGGGACTCGCTGTACCGCTCAAAACAAAAGAAGGCAGAATGCATCAACCAATCGCCACAAAAACACGTCTTGGTTGGGCTCTGCAGGGCAACGTACCGAGTTGCCAAAAAACCTTCCAACTAAATGTGCACATATGCGAATGCGAACAACGCTACAAAGAGCTCCACGATGAAATAAATCAGTTTTTTGCAATCGACTCACCACAACCTACAACTCTTTGCTCAAAAGACGATGAGAGAGCATTAAAGATACTCGATTCCACAACTAAATTATCGAACAGCAAATATGAAACAGGTTTATTGTGGCGAAGCGACGACAAGAGGATGCCTGAAAGCTTTTCAATGGCGTTCAAAAGACTAATGTGCCTTGAGAAAAGATTTAGAAGAGAGCCTGGCTTGAAAGAAATAATGGACAAAGAAATAAAAAATCTAATATCAAAAAATTATGCCAGAAAGCTGACGGCGGATGAAATTGCATCTGGTCCAGAACGTGTCTGGTATATGCCAGTGTTTGTCACGACGAGTGCAAACAAGCCAGACAAAAAACGTTTAGTATGGGACGCTGCAGCAAAGTCAAATGGTGCCTCATTAAATGATTTCATGCTTCGTGGACCAGATCTTCTTACATCGCTTATCGACGTCTTGTTAGCCTTCAGAATCGGACCAATAGCCATCTGCGCGGATATTTCTGAAATGTTCCACCAAATTGTGGTTAGGGAAGAAGATAGGCATGCACAGAGGTTTCTATGGTGGGTGGAAGGAGACCCTGTTCATCAGCCGAGTACGTACGTAATGAGTTCACTTTCCTTTGGAATCAGTTGCGCACCATGCATCGCGCATTACATTCGTAACAAAAACGCAGATAGATTCCAACAACAATACCCACGAGCCGTTGAAGCAATAAAAAAGCATCATTACGTGGACGATTTCATCGATAGTGCCGATAACGAGTACGAAGCATTCGAATTAGCCAGTCAAGTTAAGCACATTCACGCCGCAGGGGGATTCACGCTTCGTAAATGGGCATCAAATGGTTCCAGTATTCTTAAAAAACTTGTTGGTGACGACACCATTATTCAGGCACCAGTGCAGCTGGGATCCAACGAAAAAGTACTCGGTATGTATTGGGACCCCACTAACGATGTTTTCAAATATATCCTCAGATTTGCAAAATTACGACGCGACGTAACAAGGGACGAGATTATACCAACGAAAAGGGAAACACTCCAAGCACTTATGTCTGTCTTCGATCCGCTCGGACTTATAGCGTGTTTTACAATCAAACTAAAAATACTTCTTCAAGCAGTCTGGCGATCTGGGATTGGATGGGACGATGAGCTGCCTGAGCAACTGTACTCTGTGTGGAATCAGTGGAAGAAAAGTATACCATCAATTGAAGCCGTGCAAATTCAACGATGCTACGCGCTAAAGATGAAAGAAGCTGAGGACATTCAGTTGCATACATTTGTGGATGCAGGAGAGTACGCATACGCAGCTGTATGCTATCTACGCGTGAGGTGCGGAAACGAAGTTTTGATTACTTTAGTTGCAGCAAAATCAAAGGTGGCACCAATCAAACCTTTATCCATTCCTCGACTCGAGCTACAAGCTGCTGTGATGGGCGTGACTTTGGCAAACAAAATTATTAAAGTAAAACGCATTGCAATTCGGTCAACATTTTGGTGGGCAGACTCCAAAACTGTTCTAAAATGGTTAAGAATGGATCCTAGGAATTTCCAACCCTATGTTATGCACCGAGTAGGGCCGATTCTTGAGTACTCTAATGCAAAGCAATGGAAATGGATACCCTCGAAACTAAACACTGCAGACCTCGCTACAAAAACCACATCATCGATGAGTTCTGACCTCTGGTTTACTGGGCCAGATTTTTTGCAGTACGATCAAGATCAATGGCCTATTTGTCATGACCTAGGACCTGTAGACGAAGTTGAATTGAGACATAACATTTTTCATATTCGTAAGGGCATGAGCAGCCAACTAAATATAAACTATGAATACTTTAACACCTGGAGGCGGCTTTACCGAGCCTTAGCTACATTTCTGCTGTACATGGAAAAGCTCAAGTCCAGTGCGTCGCCTACAAAATCGGTAAAAGAACTTTCCTACAGTCACATCCAAAGAGCCAAGCAAATTTTGTTGCAGCAGGCACAAATGAGCGAATACTGTAATGAAATCAACTGTCTAAGCCAGGGTAAGAGTATTGCAACGAAATCAAAATTAAAACCCTTTAATGTTTTTCTAGACACAAATGGACTTATGAAAGTGCGCAGTCGCGCAGAATATTTAAGTAGCGTGGAGGACGTAACAGTTCTTCCAAGAACTCATCACGTAACATTTCTCATTGTGCGGTCATTTCACGAGGCAAATCATCATATGTCGCACGAAACCGTAATAAACAACATAAAAGGAAAATTCTATATAGCAAAGCTCCGAGTATTGTACAAAACGGTACGCAGAGACTGTCAAAAATGCAAAAATAACCACGCTAAGCCGAATCCACCACAAATGGCACCACTACCAGCAGCAAGACTGGGCAATTTCGAGCGTCCGTTTACATTCGTCGGGATCGACTTCTTTAGCCCCTTTCTCGTGGCAGTTGGCAGAAGGCGTGAAAAGCGATGGGGAGTGGTATTTACATGCCTCACCATTCGAGCCATACATATTGAGATCGCTCATAGCCTAGACACAAGTTCGTGCGTCATGTGTGTACGAAACTTCTTCTCACGTCGTGGAACACCAAAAGAAATCTACACTGACAACGGAACGAATTTTAAGGCTACAGAGAAGGTTTTGAAAAAGGAATACGAAAACATCTGCTACCCTGAAATAGCTGCAAAATATGACGACATTAAATGGAAATTTAACCCGCCAGCAACACCTCATATGGGCGGTGCATGGGAGAGACTTGTAAGATCCATAAAAACCGTTTTAGCAAGTTGCTGCTCATTGATAAACTTGAACGACGAAAATCTACGAAGTGCACTATGTGAGGTAGAGTTCATCATAAACTCACGACCACTCACTTTCGTTTCGCTCGACAACGATGACGATGAGGCAATCACGCCGAACCACCTGCTTTTAGGATCACCGAGTGGATATAAACCACTCTGCGATGATGTCTCTGATATCCGACAACGCTGGCGACAAAGTCAGTCATTCGCAGATCACTTCTGGCGAAGGTGGATTAAGGAGTACACCCCACGCAGAAACAAATGGTTCGATAAGCAACTACCGGTCAAAAAAGGTGACGTAGTGATTATTGTTGACGAGAGCTTACCACGCAACTGCTGGCCTAAGGGCTTAGTCATACAAACAGTTGTTGCAAAAGATGGACAAGTCCGAAGAGCAACTATAAAAACCCAACACGGCATCATGATAAGACCTACAGCAAAAATAGCAGTGTTAGACGTCGGCCAACGCAAATAGTAATCTCATGGAATCGCTTACGAGGGGGAGAATTGTTACCGCCATCTAAATAATTAATTTAAAACTTTATATAAAATCTTATATATTTTTTTTTTCTCTCTTTTTTACATAATCACCCATTTTTATTTACTTCCATATTTAAATTTATCTAATTGCTCTCTGTACGGGATAATGCAATGCAATGCGTTGAAACGAGTAACATTTGTACTCAAAACTTGTTTAGTATTACGTCAAAACTTATTTCGCTTAAAGTGAATAAAAAAAAAATACTTAGTCGAAATAAAATCGCGAGCGCGGCAGTATTGCACTATCTTAAAGCAAACGAAATAATTTGAAAATTGTTTAAAAAATAAATCAATAAAATGCACTGATTGTCTTTGAAATTTAAATTAATAGAGTTTCGCTTAATAAGAGGCACTGCGCGTTCATTAAAAGTACAATAGTATATTAACAAGCAGCCAACAATGCTTTCCAAGCATCATACGATGATTTTGCGGTTGCTATATGCGCAAAATTACTAGGCTCTATCATCAGGGTTAGTTCCGCCAGTGCACGCTCATCTGCTTCCACTTCTTTTTCTGTAGCATTATCGGTAAGCGGCTTTTCAACCGGCTTCCAACAGTGCTTGATCACAAGATAATATTTTGCGTGTCGCTTCCAAACGTCGAAGTTTTCGCGACTACGTAATTTCTCAAACGGGAACATATTCGATGGCGACGACATTATGTCTGTGCAAATAAGAATCAGCCGGGAACAATCGAAAGAAATATCAGAGATCCTCGGAGATTTTTTTTTTTTTTTGCTAGTACGCAGCGAACTCAATTTTAAATGTTTTAGCAATGATAAACTTTAATTATTCGCGACATAGAGGCCCATAACCTGTTAAAATACAAAAATATTACCGCAGCAAATTAAAACGCGTGTGTCTTATTTTAATTTCAATAGATGAGAGAGAGTTTATTAATTTCTTTTGATTGACATTCTTAACGAAGTCAAAGTGCAATAACAACTATACAGGGTTGCAGGTAGCAATAATAATTGTTCGTACTATTTCAACAATTCCAATATTTTAGAAATGTCAGTAACTGTTACTTAATTTAGTTCTTTTCGCACACAGCGTAAACTTGCAGCAAATAACATAATGGCACTTCTTGCACTGTTCATGCTAAATTTATGTCGATCAACTGTTAACGTCGATAATATTGTTACAGGTTGCTGTATATACTATAATAAAAATTAAAAAGCGACTGCTTTTATTAACTTACACCTTTTTGCTATAAATAGGAATTCAGAAGATTTAAGAAATTGCATCAACTATCAGACTCAATTTACATTAATTTTTAATTTAGAGACAATCCAATTGTTATTTTCCAACTGGAAAAACTACTTAAAAATTTTAGGAAGATTTTTATAAATTTGATTTTCATTAGCGAAGTGCAAGTAACATGCTTACCAGTAACCAGTAAATTCAGTTTAGAACTAAAAAACAGTTTTTGATTGTAAAAAAACAGTGATAGAATTATTTCTTCGTTAAAAAAGCTTGGTAAATTTTTTAACTAATATTTTTACAGTGCTCTCAAACTTAAATTCAACACGTTTTTACAAAATTCCAAAATTTACAAAAACATTTAATCTAAAAGTGTATATTACAATGTTTATATAAATGACTCTCGAGTAACACCGGGTATATCAGCTAGTTTATAAATAAATAATTAAAAACTTGTAATGGTGTTTTTAATTTGTTGTTTTTCCAATATTTCGATTTCCATCGGAAGTAATCCTCAGGGAAATTGGTGGAGTAAACAAGTATACATAAGAAAACATACAATTTTTTTTTATTTTAAAGTTTATCTGACATAAATATTTTTTGAAACGTTACATTAAACAATTGTTAAACGCGATAACATATAATGACTGAATTAAACACATATAAAACATTAAATATTGAAAAACGATTACTACAATTAACACTTTTTTCGCATCCGGCGCTTAGTTTCTGTATGTGTTGTGTTTTTCTTCATATCGTCTGTAAATTTGTGCGCATTTGTCCGTATCCATTTTAAAATGGAGTCGTTTTTGTGGGGGTGAATTTATGATGTGGAGCATCTCTAGAGTGCAGCGTCTCGCGTTATTATTTTCCTGTTGAAGAATTCTCGTATTTGCCAAGTCCGGTGTGTGCTTATGTTTAATGTAGTGGGCCGCTTATGCTCTTTTTCGCTCTATTGGTCCATTGAGTAATCTCTTGTCTGATTTGTGCGAAGCTATTCTTATCCGTAGTTTTTTCTTGTTGTGTCCACATATGCTTGGTCACATAAGTTGGACTCGTCTTCATTGCATTATTAAAATAAATAAAATTTGAATATATTTTGCACATGCAATTTCTTGTTTTTGAGAAATGTATACTTGAATGCAATTTTTTACTTTTTCAATAAAATGAATATAAGGTTTTATATCTCGGGCACCAAAATTAGTACCGAAGATAATTTCCTTAATTTGGATTCTTCAAATATTTCGGAACAACACCCTGTCCAAGAGTATCAATTTACAACGCCAGGTTAAGACCACGATTTTTTTCCTATTTCGGTTTTTAAAAAAATTTTCCTTAATAGAATGAATTTTATTATATCGTTAAAAAACCGCAACTCAGCATTCACAAAAATGTTATACTAAAATTTTCAGTTTCTGAGTTTGCCATTCGATGGGTCTTAATTGACTTAACAATTGTTAACAATTGTTTGAGCAGTGTGTGAAATAATAACCATAAAGGAGATATAAACAAAATTGTTTCATTTCATGCTTGAAGTAACTTTATTTAAAAATCAAAGTAGGGAAAATATCGTGGTCTTTTCCAAAATGGAAAAAGTTAAACAATTGCATTCAAGTATACATTTCTCCAAAACATGAAAAAGCATATGCGAAAAATATGCAAATTATTTATACGCCAATTAAGGAAAACGTTTACACTCTAATCAATATCACCAAAATTTACACAATCAGATAACAATTAAAAGTTTTGTGCTATATTGAGTGTACCTTTAGTTTTGAATATCCTTTACACAGGGCACTGTGCGTAAAAACCAAGTGACATCGTGTTTGCCAAAATATTGTTAGTTAAAGTCTAGTTATATTTACTTTTTCTTTAAGA
Organism: Dichetophora obliterata; assembly: GCA_963920525.1. Lineage (NCBI taxonomy): Eukaryota > Metazoa > Arthropoda > Insecta > Diptera > Sciomyzidae > Dichetophora > Dichetophora obliterata. The sequence goes on along the minus strand of OY986436.1, from coordinate 101,154,038 downwards.
CATATGTAGTTTTACACACAAAAATTAAAGCATTTTGAGATCGTGATTTCTTACTGTTTTTCTCAAAAAACAAATTTGTCCTTGCGGGAGAAGAGATCCTTACTTTTTCTAATTTTTTTTTGGGAGATTTTGCAATGCAACTTTTGAGACCTCTTAGAATGTGAAATTAAAAAAATTGTTATTCGATACGCCCTAATGCATATTTAAAAAAAAAAAGAACGGACTTGTAAAAAAAATTTGTAAAATCTAACTTCTATTTTTTTTTATTTGTTTTAAAAAAATTATGTTATTATTGAAAAATTGATTGTGTAAAAGTTTCCAGATCAAAGTTTTTAGTCAGTGCTTCCCCGAAGTTTCGAGTGTTGTTTTCAGAATAATGTGTTTAAAGTTTTCAGTACTTTCATACATACTACGGCATGCTTTCTTCTTTTGGCTGTAATAAAATGTAAAAAAGATTATTTTTTGAATCCGTCACACTGGACAACCTTAATAAGCAATGTTACAATTCATTGGATCTAATTTTTTATTTCTTATAAATAAAACTTCTTGTTCAATAGATTTATTCATGCATCTTTTCATATTATCATATTTTTTTTGTGGGTGCACTTTTTTTTGTACTTCTAGATTAATTTTATGTACTTCTTTGGTTCTTCTTTTTAAAGTCTTCGCGTGTACTTTTTTTACTTAAAGATCACTATGTACTATATATAATATCTAAGAACTAATTCGCATAGATCTCGCAATAGCTTGCACTGGTTTATACTTCTCTTATTGCATTTCTTAAGTGTTTCAGGGGTATGTTAAAACACCCCGGGCCCGAACTTGGCTCTCTACGGGCCTGGGTCTCTCTCTTTGAACTGCTAGGGGCTTTGCTTGAGTTTAAGTTGAAGAGCGATATGCAAATAAAGATTAGGCTTTAAAAAAACGGATCAAGAACGAACCGTTCGTTAAAGTTTATTTCCATTCCCTGTATTATATAAACGAAAAAATTGAGTATGCATAAGTGTACGAATTATTTTTAGTGTTATCTAACATGTATGTTGTTATTTTCTTTTAGAGCGTTGTGTTGGAAGGAAAGTATTGGAAACGGCAGCTTGCTGTTATAAAAGCAGAGTATAGAAAATGGAGAAGAAATAACATATCAAAAACAACAGGATGTTTATCTTACGATAGTGTAAGTAATAAAATTGCCATCTTATAATAAATTTTTATTTCCAAAATGATATGTAACTCCAAATATTAGCATAACCCAAAGTATCAAAAAAACTTTGACTTCTAGTTTGTGAAAAGCATGTAATAGTGATCTCCTTCAATATTATTAAAAATTATTCAATTACTCCGTTAGAACTGCTGGTTAGGAGATTAAGAAAAAAGCATCTTATTTAAGATTGGCCAGAGGAACAATGGAGAGTTTAAGGATATATAATAATATCACAGGGTAACACTGATTCTGCGGCATGGGATTTGGTAGTCAATTTTAGTATATACATTAACCCATTTCCAGCTATTGGTGTATTTTTGCAAAATTAGCTTTATAATTTTCTCCAGGTGAGCGCGAATGTGATATTACCCGGCACTGTAAAGATGATGTTAGTATGGACCTTTGACAGTATACATTATTTTTGGTTTGAGTCGATTCGGTCGTTTACTTGGATTTTACGACCACGGCGCGTCGCAATATTTGGTTTTTTTATATTTTTTATTTTTGAAAATTCCGGAAAAATTTCAAATCGCAATATCGAAAATTGCTTTTCATTAGTAACTATTATAAGTTTTAAATTTTATGTAAAACAAAATGTAGAGCCCGTTTGCGGTTTCAAATGGGCAAGTACTAATGGGCTGTTAAGGTATGTGATGCAGCTAGTGGTGCAAAAATGCATCAGTCCGCCCAGCCTTTACCTGTGGAGGTAAAAATTTTAAATTTTGCCACACAAAGTTTAGGGTCATATATAGACTCTGGACGAAGTTTCATCGATTTTGGCTAGGTAGTTAAGGAACCGCAGGTAATGGGTTAATGAAGATCTAAGCCTATTATTTAGATTATTTGAATTGACTCCGGTTCTCGCGATAACGATAGCGGTTTACCGCTATTTTAAAAATTAAGGAGGTTTCATCACAGATTTTAACATTACTTCAGAACAGTAAGTCTGATTTGGTAAAATAAAAAATCCAAAAATTTGCAGCTAAATTGCCTCCAAGTTACATCTACACTGTTTTTTAATTAGCTGAATAGTTTCGGAAATATTGTGAGAGTTCTTCTGAAAAAAACATTTTTTTATTATTTCATAATTCATAAAAATTCAAAAACATCAAAATAGCTCTTTTTTTGATATAAAGTTATAAACACACATATGTTACAAAGAAAATAAGCCATATTTCATTAAAATCCATTGGCATGTTTTGCCTAAATTCACAATAAATGATGTTATCTCATTTTGATAAAAAACTTCTAAATAAATACACAAGGGAAAATTCGAGACCTAAATCTATCCCATTATCATTATCATTATTATCATTATCATTATCATTATCATTATTATTATTATTATTATTATTATTATTATTATTATCATTATTATTATTATTATTATTATTATTATTATTATTATTATTATTATTATTATTATTATTATTATTATTATTATTATTATTATTATTATTATTATTATTATTATTATTATTATTATTATTATTATTATTATTATTATTATTATTATTATTATTATTATTATTATTATTATTATTATTATTATTATTATTATTATTATTATTATTATTATTATTATTATTATTATTATTATTATTATTATTATTATTATTATTATTATTATTATTATTATTATTATTATTATATTATTATTATTATTATTATTATTATTATTATTATTATTATTATTATTATTATTATTATTATTATTATTATTATAATTATTATTATTATTATTATTATTATTATTATTATTATTATTATTATTATTATTATTATTATTATTATTATTATTATTATTATTATTATTATTATTATTATTATTATTATTATTATTATTATTATTATTATTATTATTATTATTATTATTATTATTATTATTATTATTATTATTATTATTATTATTATTATTATTATTATTATTATTATTATTATTATTATTATTATTATTATTATTATTATTATTATTATTATTATTATTATTATTATTATTATTATTATTATTATTATTATTATTATTATTATTATTATTATTATTATTATTATTATTATTATTATTATTATTATTATTATTATTATTATTATTATTATTATTATTATTATTATTATTATTATTATTATTATTATTATTATTATTATTATTATTATTATTATTATTATTATTATTATTATTATTATTATTATTATTATTATTATTATTATTATTATTATTATTATTATTATTATTATTATTATTATTATTATTATTATTATTATTATTATTATTATTATTATTATTATTATTATTATTATTATTATTATTATTATTATTATTATTATTATTATTATTATTATTATTATTATTATTATTATTATTATTATTATTATTATTATTATTATTATTATTATTATTATTATTATTATTATTATTATTATTATTATTATTATTATTATTATTATTATTATTATTATTATTATTATTATTATTATTATTATTATTATTATTATTATTATTATTATTATTATTATTATTATTATTATTATTATTATTATTATTATTATTATTATTATTATTATTATTATTATTATTATTATTATTATTATTATTATTATTATTATTATTATTATTATTATTATTATTATTATTATTATTATTATTATTATTATTATTATTATTATTATTATTATTATTATTATTATTATTATTATTATATTATTATTATTATTATTATTATTATTATTATTATTATTATTATTATTATTATTATTATTATTATTATTATTATTATTATTATTATAATTATTATTATTATTATTATTATTATTATTATTATTATTATTATTATTATTATTATTATTATTATTATTATTATTATTATTATTATTATTATTATTATTATTATTATTATTATTATTATTATTATTATTATTATTATTATTATTATTATTATTATTATTATTATTATTATTATTATTATTATTATTATTATTATTATTATTATTATTATTATTATTATTATTATTATTATTATTATTATTATTATTATTATTATTATTATTATTATTATTATTATTATTATTATTATTATTATTATTATTATTATTATTATTATTATTATTATTATTATTATTATTATTATTATTATTATTATTATTATTATTATTATTATTATTATATTATTATTATTATTATTATTATTATTATTATTATTATTATTATTATTATTATTATTATTATTATTATTATTATTATTATTATTATTATTATTATTATTATTATTATTATTATTATTATTATTATTATTATTATTATTATTATTATTATTATTATTATTATTATTATTATTATTATTATTATTATTATTATTATTATTATTATTATTATTATTATTATTATTATTATTATTATTATTATTATTATTATTATTATTATTATTATTATTATTATTATTATTATTATTATTATTATTATTATTATTATTATTATTATTATTATTATTATTATTATTATTATTATTATTATTATTATTATTATTATTATTATTATTATTATTATTATTATTATTATTATTATTATTATTATTATTATTATTATTATTATTATTATTATTATTATTATTATTATTATTATTATTATTATTATTATTATTATTATTATTATTATTATTATTATTATTATTATTATTATTATTATTATTATTATTATTATTATTATTATTATTATTATTATTATTATTATTATTATTATTATTATTATTATTATTATTATTATTATTATTATTATTATTATTATTATTATTATTATTATTATTATTATTATTATTATTATTATTATTATTATTATTATTATTATTATTATTATTATTATTATTATTATTATTATTATTATTATTATTATTATTATTATTATTATTATTATTATTATTATTATTATTATTATTATTATTATTATTATTATTATTATTATTATTATTATTATTATTATTATTATTATTATTATTATTATTATTATTATTATTATTATTATTATTATTATTATTATTATTATTATTATTATTATTATTATTATTATTATTATTATTATTATTATTATTATTATTATTATTATTATTATTATTATTATTATTATTATTATTATTATTATTATTATTATTATTATTATTATTATTATTATTATTATTATTATTATTATTATTATTATTATTATTATTATTATTATTATTATTATTATTATTATTATTATTATTATTATTATTATTATTATTATTATTATTATTATTATTATTATTATTATTATTATTATTATTATTATTATTATTATTATTATTATTATTATTATTATTATTATTATTATTATTATTATTATTATTATTATTATTATTATTATTATTATTATTATTATTATTATTATTATTATTATTATTATTATTATTATTATTATTATTATTATTATTATTATTATTATTATTATTATTATTATTATTATTATTATTATTATTATTATTATTATTATTATTATTATTATTATTATTATTATTATTATTATTATTATTATTATTATTATTATTATTATTATTATTATTATTATTATTATTATTATTATTATTATTATTATTATTATTATTATTATTATTATTATTATTATTATTATTATTATTATTATTATTATTATTATTATTATTATTATTATTATTATTATTATTATTATTATTATTATTATTATTATTATTATTATTATTATTATTATTATTATTATTATTATTATTATTATTATTATTATTATTATTATTATTATTATTATTATTATTATTATTATTATTATTATTATTATTATTATTATTATTATTATTATTATTATTATTATTATTATTATTATTATTATTATTATTATTATTATTATTATTATTATTATTATTATTATTATTATTATTATTATTATTATTATTATTATTATTATTATTATTATTATTATTATTATTATTATTATTATTATTATTATTATTATTATTATTATTATTATTATTATTATTATTATTATTATTATTATTATTATTATTATTATTATTATTATTATTATTATTATTATTATTATTATTATTATTATTATTATTATTATTATTATTATTATTATTATTATTATTATTATTATTATTATTATTATTATTATTATTATTATTATTATTATTATTATTATTATTATTATTATTATTATTATTATTATTATTATTATTATTATTATTATTATTATTATTATTATTATTATTATTATTATTATTATTATTATTATTATTATTATTATTATTATTATTATTATTATTATTATTATTATTATTATTATTATTATTATTATTATTATTATTATTATTATTATTATTATTATTATTATTATTATTATTATTATTATTATTATTATTATTATTATTATTATTATTATTATTATTATTATTATTATTATTATTATTATTATTATTATTATTATTATTATTATTATTATTATTATTATTATTATTATTATTATTATTATTATTATTATTATTATTATTATTATTATTATTATTATTATTATTATTATTATTATTATTATTATTATTATTATTATTATTATTATTATTATTATTATTATTATTATTATTATTATTATTATTATTATTATTATTATTATTATTATTATTATTATTATTATTATTATTATTATTATTATTATTATTATTATTATTATTATTATTATTATTATTATTATTATTATTATTATTATTATTATTATTATTATTATTATTATTATTATTATTATTATTATTATTATTATTATTATTATTATTATTATTATTATTATTATTATTATTATTATTATTATTATTATTATTATTATTATTATTATTATTATTATTATTATTATTATTATTATTATTATTATTATTATTATTATTATTATTATTATTATTATTATTATTATTATTATTATTATTATTATTATTATTATTATTATTATTATTATTATTATTATTATTATTATTATTATTATTATTATTATTATTATTATTATTATTATTATTATTATTATTATTATTATTATTATTATTATTATTATTATTATTATTATTATTATTATTATTATTATTATTATTATTATTATTATTATTATTATTATTATTATTATTATTATTATTATTATTATTATTATTATTATTATTATTATTATTATTATTATTATTATTATTATTATTATTATTATTATTATTATTATTATTATTATTATTATTATTATTATTATTATTATTATTATTATTATTATTATTATTATTATTATTATTATTATTATTATTATTATTATTATTATTATTATTATTATTATTATTATTATTATTATTATTATTATTATTATTATTATTATTATTATTATTATTATTATTATTATTATTATTATTATTATTATTATTATTATTATTATTATTATTATTATTATTATTATTATTATTATTATTATTATTATTATTATTATTATTATTATTATTATTATTATTATTATTATTATTATTATTATTATTATTATTATTATTATTATTATTATTATTATTATTATTATTATTATTATCATTATTATTATCATTATCATTATCATTATCATTATCATTATCATTATCATTATCATATTCATTATTATTATCATTATCATTATCATTATCAGTATCAGTATCATTATCATAAGTTTAAACCAAGAAATAAGTTTTTCAGTGAATATTAACAAAAGTTTAAACTGAGTTTATCCGCGCAATATTCATTGGTTAAACTTTTGTTAACTTACCGTTTGATTTTGACCAATGATTTGTTTACTTCATTTATACAATAAAATAAATTCATACTTAGCAAAGCTGTAATTGCTAAGGAAGGTTTCGGTCTTCTTTCTGTTTTATAATTGTGTTTCTGTTTAAAAGCATAACCATTTTGGTAGGCTCAGCGACAATATGTTGATTGTTGCTAACAAAAATTTAATTTTCTTAATGGAAAAATGTTCTTCTTTTACTCATTTTGTTTTTTTTTTATTGAGACTTCAGATTTTACACATACTATTTATTTGAATTTTATTGACGTTTAATAGTGCTGCCATATAAATAGACACGATAGTGCTGGTTATTTAACCAAGTACTAAAAAAGTGATTGTGTGGTTAAACTCTGGTTAACTTTAATCTACGATTAACTAAGTTCTTGTTAACTGGGGTTTGAACCAGCACTGAAAAATTGGCCCTTAGAATACGATATAAATTCTTCGATAGGCTCTACTGGCCATCTGGTAGCTCAGACCTAAAATATGGGACTAAAAATTGTGGTAAGTTTTTAGTAAGAGGTCATGGCTTGCTCTTCTCGACACTACAAAATCCAGTCTCTAAAGTGCGTACTTGTCCAAGCAGAGGCAAATTTTCCCATTCATAAAGTGCGTACTGCTATCTTCGAGTGACCAGACAAACATCGGCGTTTATGAAATGGAAATTGAAAGCCATTTCAAATAAGTTGTTCTTCGACTTGTATCTATTGAGTAACCCAACAAAACGAAAACAATTTTTTAAATATTCATTCGTTTTAATTTTATGACAAAAAACTGTGTATTAACATTTGCAAAAACGCGATATAAATAAAAAGGAACGTTATGGGTTTGGGTCGTTTCGCAGAGTTTCCAAATCTTAAAAAACCTTGAAAAAATAATCTTGAAAAAAACTAGTAATGAAAACTATATTTTATGGCTCACGCGCCGCTCGCAAGTAGTTTATTAGATAAAATTCGTGACAACTTAAAAATTTACCGTTTCAGGCTTGTTTTTAACAGTCCGTACAAGGGCTAATAATTTATTCTGTAATGGCGTGGTTATGCTAGCCAGACATGTTTGCCGAACATTTTTGTTGTTATTGTTTCACGTATAAAATTAAAAATTAACTTTTTCCCATATTCATTCTCTCGCCCTCAGACCAAACATTTTTGATTGCTGATTGAAACAACAAACATGCCGAAATTTCCGGTGTTGCCTTTAGCCATTTTGCATAATAGCATCAAAAAAGTAGCAGAAAATATTAGAAAGTGAAATTAATTGTGTGCTCAAGCAACCCTTAAAACAAACAGCAAGCATTGCTTTGTTGAACTAATATTAATAACAAAAAATCGTGTTAATTGAAGTAACCTAATAATATTTTTAAAGAAAAATAACAAATTAATGAAAACTAATTGCATATCTATTGAAACTAAAAAAAAATTAAAAAGAAATATTAAATAATTGAATAAAAAAAATAATGCCCCTTGCATAACCAATCTCAATTTGAATTAATTCGGTAAATTCGTTTTACATTTTAAAGTAAATATGAATAATATGCCTAAAATTGTATATAAAAATGCAAAAAGGGTTTTTCTTACTTGTGTTTTGTCTTATTTTTACATAAAATGCACCTGTGCAACAAACATATCATAACCACCAAACAAACATTTCAGCGAAGAGAACAAATTAACGAAAATGAACACCGAACACGTTAGGCTAGCATAACCACGGCATAAATAATTCCCCCTCAAGTTCTGGGTTTACTTATCTTGACATCTAATAGGATTTCACACACTTCAAATTTTCAAGTTTGACATTTTTGTTGTCGAAATTTTATACTTTCCGTTTTTTCCCCCTAAATTTTACATTTTTTCGAAATAAGGCCCTTTTCTTAAATTTCAAAATTATTTTCAAGATTTATGTATATATTTTGTTTTCTAGATTTTTTGTTTTCAAGATTTTTTTGTCAAGAATTTTTTTTCAAGATTGATTTTTCAAGATTATGTTTTTTCAAGATTTTGGTTTCAAGATTCCTTCATTCAAGCAATTGGCTTGATCCCTATTTAATACATATAGAGTGGTGTATGTACCTCAGAAGCAAACACACTTACACATTATTGTTTTTAAACTTTTTTAACAATTATAAATATAAATTATTGCTTACTGATGCTGCTTGCGTATGCTGATGACATCAATATCATTGGCCATAATACGCGAAGTCAGTGCAGCATTTTCCAGATTTGAAAGAGAGTCAAGTCGAATGGGTCTGGCAGTGAATGCAGATAAGACGAAATACTTGGTGTCATCAAACAAACGGTCCCAGCGTCTTGGAACCCACGTTACAGTTGACAATACCTCCTTCGAGGTTGTGAAGGACTTCGTCTATCTGGGATCCAGCATTAACACAACCGTCGTTGGTTAATCAGCATGAGATCAAACGAAGAATAACTCTTGCCAACAGGTGTTACTTTGGGCTCAGTAGGCAATTGAGAAGCAGAGCGTTCATCATGCATCACAAACCTGGACGCTGAGCAGTTCAGATGAAAGGACTTTAGAAGCATTCGAGAGAAAGATCCTTCGTAAGATCTTCGAACAAATCTGCGTCAATGGCGAGTACCGAATACGGTGCAATGATGAACTGTATGAACTGTACGCTGATATCGACATAGTCAAGCGCATTAAAATCGAGCGGCTTCGCTGGCTAAGTCATGTTCAGCGCATGAAAGATGATGCTCCATTGAAGAAAATATTCGATTCGGTACCCAGCGGCAGTTAACGCAGAAGAGGACGACCGCATCTTCGTTGGAAAGACCAAGTAGAGGACAACCTGACGAAGCTTGGAATTTCTAACTGGCGCCAGCAAGCGAAAGACAGAAATGGCCGGCGCAAATTCTTAGATGACGCCAAGACCGACCTACGGTTGTAGCGCCAACTAAGTAAGTAAGTAAGTTTACTGATAAGTAAAATAATACCGCAATGACTTAAAAACCATTTCTCTTTCACTCGATAATTTAAAAGTATCGGTTTCAGTCTCTGCGTATTTTGTCCTCTCCGTAAAAGAATGCATTCATTTGTGATTTAAAATCATTTAATTCCCAATCAAATTTCCCTTTGTATAATAATACTGTTTGATGAGAAGCGTTTTCCCTCACCGGCAGGAAACTTTTGATTATTTTTTGTGCTGTCCTTTTATTTTAGAAGGTACACATAGTGAAATACCTTTCATCTTTTTAGCTTAACTTAGTTTTGACTAGTGCGTATATATTAGGCGGCTACCGACAAGCGAAAAAATAAATATTGCCACTGATTTTTCTAGACTGACTATAAAGATTTATTAAAAAGTTTTTTTATATATTTTAAGTTGAGCTTTAATTACCGTATTTAGTATACATAAATGATGCAATGCAACGCAAGAGAGGTAAATTGAATAACTTTAAGGCATTGGCATAGCAAATTTTAGAAACTTGAAGCTTACAGTAAAAATTAAAATTGAATTTAAATATTGTTTTACATTATATATAATAAACTTTCATTGACCGAACAAATACTGAAATTCCAATAAAATTTGCTACAGAAATCTTAATTTTTGTTTCTAAGGAACCAATATTGTCCACTAAAGTCTCAACAACGCGATCAGGAACAAAACGAACCTCAGTTGAGTCTGTCTGCCACAACAACTACATTTATGTCTCAGGAATATAGTGAGCCGGACAAATCGCATTGAATCCATTGGCTAAAAATATTATTTGTTAATCTTAAAGCAACCTATTTGATTAGAATTCATAAATGGTGTACACAAATTATTCCTTTTAAGTAGTTTGTATATTAAAAAGTAAAACAAAAAACGCGTATGACGATATAAATAATTATACAAAGAAAAATTATAACAGCTTTAACACAATTATGTGGTTAAATATGCCAAGTATTTCATAGAATAAAGTATTTGTTTATTTTTATTTTTACAATAAGATATGTTACAAAAAACATTGACTTCCCGCTACACAATTTTTTTCTCATCTTGGCCCAAGGAATCAACCAAAGCCGGATTGAGCCATTGATTCAAACACGCTGTTTAATAAAAAATATCGTACTCGTATTGTACTCGTAAATATCGTAATTCACACTGATGTTTTAAAACATCATATTATTGGTATCAAAATGACTGTTTTCAATGATTTAAATTAATGAAAGAGATCACGTGTATGCCGTCAATAATTTATCATCAAAGATTTTAAAAAATTATTGCATTAATTTTTAATATAAATCACATGATTTTAAATCAGAAATGATTGTATCCTTTTACAGCTCTGTCCGAAACCTGCATTCTCAACGACTGTCCAAACTTACTTTCCGTTAGACGTAGTATTTTTTAAAAGAATAAACCTACAGATCTATTAAAAATACAACAGACGAAAGTATACATAATTTAATAAATTTAATTTCCTATTTATTTCCTAAATATTTAAAATCTAATCATAATAATTTTTAAGATGTGTCCGCTGTCAACAGCTCCAGTACGATGCTGCATAAAGCACAGCATCTCTTGACAGCATCTCAAAAATGTTTAAAAGCGACAGCTACAGCAAGATTTCGAAATTCGATCGAATTCTAATACTCTCCCTTCATGAATGTTTGAAAATTAAAGCAGGAAAGCAGACACGACTGCAAAAACCGAACGCTCGCTGCCGCTGAAACTATTCGCTCCTTTCGTAGTTTACAGCCGAAACAAAATTTATTTATGAAAAATTTAAAAAAGCGAAAACAGGCACAGTAAAAAATGTGATGGTTTTGCTAATGTGGCAACAGCAATTTAGACCCTGTTCTTCTGTCCGACTTTGATCACGATAAGAGCCGTAATTTTAGAGCTATCGTAATGAAATTCAATATATAAGCTTTTGATTTAAAAATAGAGGTTAAGTTCAAAAATGATCCAAATCGGATGAAAACCGAGCCTACCTACCATACAAAGTGACTTTACCAAAACGATAATTTACACAAAAATTACATTCTTCTCATTCAAATTACGGACTTCACATTTTCTACATAAGTTTCATCCGTAAATATGCACTCCAAGTATGAAATTTGTGAAAATCGAATAAAAACCACGCCTGTCTCATACAAATGAGTTTTAATCTTAACTATGCACTCGATGTTTAAAATTTGGTAAAAAAAACTGAAAACTCCGCCCACCATGCAAAGTGGAATGGTATTGTAAATTAAAAAAGATGTAATGTTTAATCTTGATTTTTTACACATAAGCTTTGATAATTAAAAGATGCTCTGAGTTTTAAATTTGAAATATTTGTGTAGAGACCACGTACTATAATAGTGACGTTATACTCACTGCAACTACAATAACAATACAACATTTACAACATTCAAAACATCGAATATACTAAAATACGACTGTGGGGTTATTTTAACTTGGCTCCTGGATCGAATGAAATGCCTTACTAGTATTTTTTTGCATTATTTTTGCATTTGCATTTTGTATTATTTTTTAGTATTGGTCTTATTCAAGAACGACATATATGTCGCACATTTCAATTATATCGAGTGCTGTTGGATAAGCGTATCTAACGTATGTTGATACTCATGTATATATAGGCATGCCAACTATCGTACGGTCAAGTTATGTACAAATATATAAAAATTCAACTCAAAAATCTGGACAATTCTGTACACTATTTGGTATTTATTATGATTATGGAGAAAAAGATTAATATAAGAAAATTTGCATTTTCAACGAAAGATAATAAAAAGCAACAAGAATAATAAAAACATAGTTTTAAGCTGTTTAATCAGACGTATGGTAGAATTATTACAAGGTAGCCGTGGCAGGTCTTTAAGCGACCATCAAATGTCAAAAATAGTATATACTAGAGAACGAAAGAAAATGACAAAGTAAAATATGCAAGCAAAGACTACCTAAGGTTACCTCTTGTGTGAAAATAGCTATCTGTCACGGCTACTTTGTAATTATTCTACCATTATCAGGCACATTTAAATATAGACTGCATTTTCGTTTTGTGCGCCAACGACTGACTTATTGCTAGAGCCATCAGTTTCATCATCATTTCCAGAAGCAATACTGCTGAGGTCGCTCGTCTACTTCAAATTGTATTTCTCTTGGCTTGAGATTTGTCTTAATAGTTGTGGCTGCTTCCTTAAAAATGTATGGAAGTCAATGCATGAGTAATCTAAGTTACATTTCATGAGTAGAATTGATTTAAGTGTGTCGATGCTAAGATTGCCTGACTCGGCTTTCCAAATGTTTTTTATTAAAGAAAACACACGTTTGACTGGTGCACTTGGCCCAGGTAAACAGAGAATGAATTTGATGATGCGTGCAAAATTCAAATACGGTACTTGCGCGATATTCGCGTGATTGAAAATTTCAACCCATCGTTTCTCCGTTCCCAAGTTTTCCGCGTTCCATTCTGCTACTTTTTCCGCAGTGCAAGACAATTTTATGTGGCCGTATTGAGCGTGCACTTTATTCGAATGCTCATTTAAATTGAATTAAGGAATTTCTTCTATCGTTTTTTCAATTTATTTTCAGGTATTTATAGCTCGCAATGACACCTACCAACGTCATTGGGGACTTCAGACGATACAACATGTTGTCAGTCTGTTATTTTAAGTGTTTGAAAGTTTTTTCATATGTTTTATAGCTTTTTCTTCATTTGCAACTAAGCTTAAATCGGACATCGAAATTTCTGTACAAATTCTCTATGATTTTTTTTTCTGTCCGCCGGGTCAAAATTCGATACTGTACAGATAAAATCTGTACGGTTGGCATATACAAGTTCTTAAAAACACGTTTGCTAAAATTTATTTATTTTTATTAGTTTTTTTAAATGGTTGCTAAAGTGAAAGTAGTAAAATTTTAGTGCACGAACACGGAAAAGCACTCACGACTTTGCTTTTATTAAGCACGTGCACGCACGTGCATTCACGAAGTTATTTTTTAGATACGTACACGGCGTGTCACGCCATGTCACAAAAAAAGCACGGCACGAGCCAATCTCTACCTTAAGAACCCTTAAAGTACACTTAAGCAACAAAATTCATGCATTTTTTTTAATTATGACTAATGCACAGTTAAAAAAAAATTCTGCACCTTTAGGTGATTCTAAAAGCATTTGTATCAACAGTTTTCGTCGACATGAAAGGTTGAATAGAAGTTGCTTCCTGCACTCCCTCTATTACTCGATAATATTTGCTGTCACATTTTCTAAATTAAATAAAACAACCAAACAAATAAAGATTCACTAAATTGCCTCTAGGCAAAATTTATATTTGACGGGAGAAAATATTTTTCGATAAAACAGTTTCATTTGCACCTTCTTGAAATTTGGGGATGTTTTAACTCTGAACCCATGTTTAACTATGGACCTACACAGAACAAATACAGTTTATAACTACAAAAAAGTGTTGTACAGGTTTTTAACATTATGTATAGCGGAATGGCACCCATAATTTTTTGAACACATCTATCTGCGTGTTTGTAATAAAGGTTTTTGTTTCCGTTTCAGAAAAGTGAATTTGATTTCTTGGAATGGTCGCCAATAAATGAAAGAACTTTTTTTCCTTCAGACGAATGGACGAGCGACATATTGTTTTCATCTATAAATGTACCGTTTCCTTTTCCAGATCCTAGAGAAATTGGTACTTTTATCATGTGCTTACATTTTATCTAACTTTAATCATATAATTGGTTTATTTATTGGAATAAATGAAGCACGTGGTGCTGGTATAGCAGATTTCATTCAGCCAAGTCTTGGACCACTTCAACCTAATTTAGACGACATTGATCTGACTTTTGCTGGTAATCGATTAAAATTATTATCCTTTCCTGTATCTCAAACAGTTTCAAACTGATAGATCTTTTACAAAACTCACGGCTGCCACCAGTTCCTGAAGAAGTGTCTGATGACATGCTTAAAAATGTCGAATATGCGTTTTCGGCAATTATGGGTAATTAAAAAAATAAAGTTGGTTATATTTAATTTTATATTTTTTTTTTTCATTTTATAGGCCCTGATCAAATGGATTCTAGTACAATTATGGAAGTTGTTTCTAATAGCAATAACCAAAGCAATGACGATGCCAACATGATAGAGCTTAATCATCCCCTTAATTCGCAGCAGTTCAACGACGTTGGACAACAATTTGTATCTCGTGGAATACATTTTTTAAGTGAATCTAATGAAAATTCGGAAGTTGGAGCAGGCGATACTGTTATGATGGATCACCGTGTAAACACACCACAACCCTTATCAGCATCAACAAAACATTTTGGGTCCATGAATGATACTTTTTACAATCGAAATGCACATGAGTTTTCGGGAAAGAGTGTTATCAAGGGTCGAATTTCAAAGAATTTGCAAAGACCTTTCAGGTAATGTATTCGAGTTATTAAAAGTAATTTATTAATGTGAAAAAGCTACGTTTACAGATAGACCAAGGCTCTATTTTTTCGAAAACAGGACTCAGCCTATTAAAAAAATTGCTATGTATATAAATTTACGAATTTAGTACCTGGGCGACCGAGCTTAGCTCGGCTTCCCACCAAAACTATGTATTTACATGCATTTAAATGCTGCTAAATGCATTTTGCGCTACCACATTAAAAAACACGGAAAAATAAAACCTTTATGCGCAACAAAAACACAGACAACAACATGCATACGCGACTGAGCTCATATAACTAGCAAAAACATGCAAAAAGTTATGTGTAACGCCTCGATACATAAAAAAAGCAAAATGAAATGAAAGCAATACAAAGTATTTGTGTCAAAACACGGAGAAAATGATTTTTTCAGAAATGAGACCTATTTAGATAGATTTTTCGCTCTCGTGAGCCTCCATTTTGAACATATCATCGAAATCGAATTTTTGGAATGGAAGATCGGATGTGAACACTTTTCGGGATGCACGTAAGGGTATTTCACTGATTTATGTTGCCAAAAGTAAATTTTATAAAAAACAGATTTAATAGAAAAAAATAATTTTTGCAATGTTGAATAGTGTTTAATAAATAAAACACTAAAAAAGTGTAAAAAATAAATAAATCGTACAAGGTCAAAATCGAATAACAGACTTGAATGTAACTACTTACCGAATAAAATAATTTTGGTTGCCTAAATCGGTCAAAGATCCAATGTGCGCTGTTAAACGAATTTTCTCAGAAAATCCTAATCAAATCGATCTTTCGTTTCCGTAAACCCCTATATTGAACCCCTATATTCATCGTAAACCCCTATATTTTCAAGAACTCGTTTACAAACAAACAAACAAACAAGTATTGCTCGTTTAATAGTTTCTATGTATATAATAAAAATGAATGTACGTTTGTTGGTTTGTTTGTTTGAGTGTCCTGAATACATTTCTACACCGTTCATCCGATCGCGATCCAAATTGGTTGTTCGCATTCATGCGCAGGTTTTAGTCGTAGTACGGACAGTGTTGGAAAAGGGGGCATGGCACCTCTCATACAACCCAAATTTGAGATATCGTATAGCTTTGAAGTTATAGAGCGCACTGCCTCGGAATTCGGTATTCGAGCACAATTTACACGTTTCATTTTACTGATAACATTTTATGGGCGTTGGGAAAGGGGGCGTGGCACCTCCCATACAACCCAAAATTGAGATTTTGAATAGCTTTTGCGTTATAATTTCCACAGCCTCGGAACTCAGTATTCGACAACAATTTACAAGTGCTGTTTTTCTGATAACATTTTATGTTCGTTGGACAAGGAGGCGTGGCACCTCTCATACAACCCAAATTTGCGATATCGAATAGCTTTTGAGTTATAGACCGCACAGTCTCGGAATTCAGTATTCGAGCTGAATTTACACATGAAGTTTTACTGATAATATTGTATGGTGTTTAACAAGGGGGCGTGGCACCTCCCATACAACCCAAATTTGAGATATCGAATAGCTTTGAAGTTATAGAGCGCACAGCCTCGGAATTCGGTATTTGAGCACAATTTGCACATGTCGTTTTACTGATAAAATTTTATGGGCGTTGTACAAGGGGTCGTGACACCACCCATACAACCCAAATCTGCGATATCGAATAGATTTGGAGTTATAGATAGCACAGCCTCGGAATTCTTTATTCAAGCACAATTTACAAATGTCGTTTTACTGATAACATTTTATGGGAGTAGTACAAGGGCGTGTGGCAACCTCCCATAATTTGCGATATCGAAAAGCTTTGGAGTTATAGGCCGCACAGCCTAGGAATTCAGTATTCGACCACGATTTACACATGCCGTTTCACTGACCAAATTTTATGTACGTTAAACAAGAGGGCGTGACACCTCACATACAACCCAAATTTGCGATATCGAATAGCTTTGGAGTTATAGACCGCACAGTCTCGGAATTCAGTATTCGAACTCAATTTACACATGTAGGCTCACTGATAACATTTTATGGAAGTGTGGCAACGGGGGCGTGGCAGCAACGCGCCGGGTTTCAGCTAGTAAGATATAAAATATAATATTTATTTTTAAGACAATTGTTTTTTTTTTCGTCCTTACAAACAAAACAAATAAAAAACGAATAATCGAATTGAGTCCTTGAAAGCACTTTGACTGAGCTTATTTTCTTTGTACACGATTTTATTATAACAAAATTTGGACTTATGAACGCAATCTTTTTCTTATTTGAAAGTTGGTTACATCACGTTTTCAGGAAACACCAGAAAAGTATATATTAAAAAGTTTTTGATTATAACATAGAAAGCACGTATATCCTTCAATGAACATTAACCGATCCTAGGAGGAGATATGGATACTTTTTGAACGATAATGAGTAGGTATCGATATGGAATGGAATCCCCCTTCCATTTTCTAAATAGTTTTTTTAACTATTAATCAATCTTTTAAAAATATAAATATATTTATTTCGGTTTCGTCAGTTTAACTTATGAGTTTTTGCATATCAAATGTATACTATTAACATTAACATATAACTATCATTTATCATAAGAAATGCATAGTAGGGTAGAGCGAGGATGATTTGACGAAAAAATATATTTTTATATTTTTCACTAAAAACTTAACGCATAGCTAAAAATTTGATAGCGGGTATTGTTCCTTAATTATTTGACTTGCAAATTATTTATATTCTAAATGTGCTTACCAAATTGTTTTCTTGGGATGAAGTGAAACAAAGGAAATGGGAAAAGTGTCAAATCTTCCTACTTGTGAGGAGGATTTGACAGAGCCTTAGAAGTATTTAACAGCGTGAAGTAGAAACTCGCTTCCCTCACGGTTTTCAGAAAGAATCTTCAGCCGATAAAATAATGTTGGTTTGGTTATGCTATATATTTGGGCAGTACTTGCAAGCGTTTCAATCTTATTTTTAATGTAGAGTAATGCTTGTTGAAGACCTTCTTCATCAAGAACCCTTTCAGAGTGCTTTTTATTGTATATATTAGTCATATTATACAAAAAATGATAATAATAAAAAGCATAATAACAAGAAAAATATCAATAACAGTTCAAAGAAAATAGTATGAGAAATTTAATACTTGTTAAATCCTTCTACTTGGTAAATGTCAAATCAGCCTTGAACGAATCTTAACCTTATATATTTAAATTTACCGACACTATCAAATACTATTACACAACTGATGATATAATAATCTTTATTGGATAATTAGTAGTTAAAATTGGGAAGAGTAAAAGGAGTAACGTATATCTATTACATTTCACGCAAAAACATAAGTAGCCAAAATTAAGAAGAAAGCACCACAAAAAAATAAATAACATATAGCAACAAACAGGTCAGAGATGCGCCTTTCATAGGTAATACTCAACGGGTGACAGACAATAATTGACAATTGTGTGCGCTCTTGTACTCTCAGGAAAAATTTAACTGTTAAGTGTTAAAGATGAAATTGTGTAAAAGAAAATTTTAAATCCAACCCAAAATTAAGACGTTCCCTCTAAATTACAATTATTCTAGACAAATACACTTTTTTTCAAGTAATTTAAATAGTTTACAATTGAAATGATAAACTCAAATACACAAAAGAACAAATTTAACTCAGAAAGACAGAAAGACTCAGGAAGACTAAAAAATTACTGGGATTATCTTTATTTACTTATAGTAGATGGCGCTTTCAACCATAAGCCGGTTTTGACATCATCTTAGAACTAGCCATTTCTGTTCTGCGCTTATTGGTGCAAGATGGAAATCCAAGGTCCTTCAGAGTTTCCAGCACTAACAGTCCGTTTCTGAATAATTTTCCCTGGGAAATCGGAAAAGGTAGTTTTAATATTTAAGACAAAGTCTAAGATCATTTTGGAAATTTTGAATGCAAATTTGTTCATCAACCGTTAATAATCAGGAGTGTGAACAAAAAAAAAAATAAGATGTCTTTATCTGCTATCTTAAAAATATAAACTTCCTTTTCCGATTCCCCGGGTAAAATTGTTCTGAATCGGGCTGTTACTCTAATTAGTCCTTCCAACAGAGACGTTTAGCATCTTCTTTCAAGCGCTCTTTTTGAACTAGCCAGCGAGGCCGCTCGACTTAAATCCGTTTGACTATATTGATCTCGGCATTATATTCCACCGCATTCGGTACTTGCCATTGAGGAAAACGATCTTTCTGATAGAAGTATATTCATTAGAACTGCTCAATGTATAGGTCTGCGAATCATATTGCAGGATGCTGATTTATAGAGCGTTCGTTTTTTCGTCAAGAAAGGGCTCTGCTTTTCAATTTCCTATTGAGCTCAAAGTAGCATCTGTTGGCAAGTCTTATTTTTGTTTACATATTTGTTTGCTAAGTCTTAATAGGCTTTACAGCAATTTAAAATTATTAAATAAGAAAATGTTGAAATTCGATCATGATGCAATAATTACCAGATGCACGAGATGAGAGCATACTGCCATAAATGTCAAAACGCAGTTGACGTCTCATATAAAATCTGAAACATTAATGCTGATTTTGGAATCCGGTGGATCAGTTGCGGCGCACAGTGTAACGAGTTTTATGGGGTGAGGGACAAAATAAAATGAAACATCGTAGGTACATGAAATTTAGCATGTGTCATTATTTCATAAATATATAACGCCACACAAATTTTTATCAAGATCGGCCACGCCCGTCGCCTACGTCCAATACAAAATGAAGATTAAAAAAGCAATATCTCCAGTTGTAGAAAGTGCAAGAAACAAAATCAACTTGATTTTTATTAAATAGATTAACATATTTACCATATAAAAATTTAATTTCACTTAATTCAAATTAAAATCATATAAAAATTTCATGAAGATCTGTCTCGCCTTCTCCTACCTCCCATACAATATTAAATATTCAATACAGTTTACTTATTAAAAAAAAATTTTTCATTTTTAATATATAAGTTTGTTCTAATTTAACATAAACCTTAAGACGCGAAAAATTACAAAAAATTATTGACTGTCGTCAATGTAATCCGTGGAGTCACTCGACACATAGAGAAATCGATATCAGGAAAGAAATCAATTGTGTCATCATTTGTATCGTGATCTTCATTTAAAATAAATTCTTCAATTTCATTATCATGCTTTATATTATTTTTCAATATTTTTCTATGAGAAGATATAGAAAGATCTGACGAAAGCAATAACCCACCGAAAAGATCTCTTTTGAATGGTTCTCTAGAGATTTGACGAGTTTGTTTTAACTTCATTTTTCTAAACTCTTTATGACTAGCTTCTGAACCTTCTTCTGAAAGAATTCCTATAGGTAAATTGAAGCTATCTCTTATTTCAGTTCCATGAAATAGAATTTGATGTACTGGCATCTTATACCAGTCATAATCTTTTAAACACAACTCGAAAGTACGATCTAAAAAGGCTTTGAAAATATCTTTTTTAATCAATTTACATCTAGATAATGTCCGTAAAATCAAACTGAAGTTTTTTCATTATTGCACAAGCAACTTTTAAAATACTTGCAGATAACTGGTAATCAGAAAAGAACCTTCTGGCTGTGTTCCCATCACTTGAAGTACCATACCCAGTTTTGGCTTTATCGACAATTAGGACAATTAGGATCTTTTCTTAGAATTCTTTTTGAATACTTTTCTAGCACATTTTTCGGTTTAAGTCCACATTTTAAAGGCATTTTCTAACCAATATAAAGAGAACATTCAAAAGATTTTATAAGAGCATGCAGTGCTGATATACCATATTTTAAATTTTCACTTGACGTTAGCATCATCAATACGTGGATGGTGTTCATATTGGAAGGCTTAGCACCACAAAGATAATATGAACTTGTAGATTTGTTATCTGACAGATATTTATCACTGCACCATTAATCATTGATAGATGAAAATTAAACTTAATTTTTATTTTGAAATTTCCAACCCGTGCCTCATAGTGTACCAATTTTTCAATTTGTGTCGCAATGTCTATCTCATTTTGTCTTATTACAAAAGGATTTTCTTTTGCGAAAACAAATTTAATTGGCCTACAGTATAATGTAGAATAAGGTGGATTATATCTTAAAATTTCTTAATTAGATTCAATTTTATGAATCCTAAGAGGAACTAATGCAACAATGAACATGAACTCATCTGTGGACTCTGGGTTATAAAATATTTGCTTATAAATGCCATGTTGCGAGCTTCCATCGAAACTACATTTACACCTAAAACTGCATTTAAATCAGAATTAATATTGCATGAATTCAATAATCTCCGTGCAGTATTATTTAAAAGGTCCTGCAACCCAATTTCAGCACAAAGTTAGTTATTGCGGAATAGCTACGAAAACAGTCGGCATACATAGCATTGATAACCGATCGCAAAATATTATATTTTCGAACAGATAAGCTCAAATCTAAACAAAGTGCTAAAGCATGTTCCGCAGATAAGCGTTTGTCTTTGCTTTCTTCTTCAGTTGTTATTCGGAGTGCTGCCTCTTTAATTTCTTCAGGATATTTTGATGCTATTAAAGCATTAAATTTTCTGCGCTTAGTCTTTTTAGAAGCTACATCAAAAGGTATCGGACGCCTTCCTTTGCTTGTACTTGGTAACTATTTAATTATAATTTTAAAACTTTTTTTAGATTTTAATGAAACATTACAAAAAAATATAGTTTGTGAACTCACTTCTACTTGCGTATAACAACTTCTTGTGCTAATTGCATCATACAACTCTGGTATTAAAACTGAGTTCAACCATCCTGAGTTATTCTCTTCAATAAATCCGAAATTTTTGATCCATCCAAACAACTTGCATGTTAAGTTTTTCTATATTAATTCCATTTTCGCTCCTATCCCTTATAAAACGAAAAACAGCATCTTGTCTGCTTCTTAAACTTAACGCACTACAGTTAATCCACAATTAATTCTTCAGTTGTACATGCAAAGGCCAATTGCTTTGTTAGAGGATGTTTGTGTTAGGGTTAATAAGGATTAAAATAAAAGAGCTGAGTGGGTGAAGGTAAATATGCTTAAGTTAAACCCCTTAAAATCGTACATTTTGCCTATTGCTAATAACTCGCTATCTATTCAAGATTTGCCTCCAACTCTTCTTAATAATGTCGAGCTTTAATTTGTTAGTAAGGTAACCAACCTTAGATTTATAATTAACTCCTCCCTGTCATGTGAGGATCATATTAACTCATGTCTTAGAAAGCTGTATTATGGGCTGTGCAGACCCGAAGGCTGACACTGCAAGTTTTGTGCCATTCGAAACTAGTAACTTGTAAACTAGTCTTGCAGCTTCTGCTGCCCTTAATCACATATTCGGAAGTTGTGTATTCTAAGCTTGACTTGCGGTGGCACATAAGCTTCTTGTTGTATTTAACAAAGCGGCCCACTATGTTTATGGTTTAACCTGAGCAGGTTTGACCACGTACATATCTATCTTCGCAAAACAATTACTTGGGCGAGGTCTTCTTAGTCATCTTGAAGCTAGAAATTGCATTTTCTGGCATAAAATTATACATACACAGAATCCTCGGTATCTGTTTGATAAACTCCATTTTTGTAGGTCAAGTAGAAACCTCAATATCTTAATTTTTAGATACAATGTTTTTAACTCTAGTAGATTGTTTTTCGTGCGCGCAATCAGATTGTGGAATTCATTACCCATTGTCATTAAACTAGTTTCCAATAGTAACATTTTTAAGCATTTAGTCTATGAGCACTTCTCGGAAATATCTCTACCATAGTTATTTTTTTCTCTTCTATAACTATTATTTTCTGTATGTTTCTTTTATCCAATTTTATTATTAAATTACGTTATCTTAATTATATTTTTTATAGGTCTTAACAATAATATCTTTTTGTTTTAAATAATTATGTTTTTGATTTATAAAATTATTTTCCTTTTTAATAATTTTTCAAAATTTTTATTTTTAAATTGTTATTCTGTTGTCAATGTGCCATTTAAAAAAATTAATTCTTATAAATGCAAATACAAATTAAAAATTTCAATAATTTTAATTGGATCAGACACGTGAAAATAAATGTTATTTATGTTAAAAATAATATGCACTATTATTATAAAAAAGCATTTATACTTATTGCAAATATATTTTTTTATTTTTCTTGTTTATTGTTATATATTGTTTGTTTTCCACTTTAATTTAATCATGCACTTTAACTTCTGTTGAAATAATATAAGCTACTATATTTTATCTGGCAACCCTATGTTTGTTAGCTTTGCCTTCTTAGCTCTACGTTTCATTTTGTGCATTCAGTTTGTTCAGTTTTACAATAAACATCTAACCGACAATACATTGTGCAACAAATATTTGTTTCATTTTTGCCAACAAAGGTTATGGGCCCAGGGCATGCGGTCGGTTAAGTAAAGTGTTTTGCGTTGAAAACTCGTTGAAATAAATAAAAAAAATAAGTTTAATATGAGTATTTCACTTCAAATTGAAAAGCTTGGAGAAGACAATTATGATGTATGGTTCATGTCTATGCGTAGTGTGCTTATTACATCAGGTTTGTGGAACGTGGTTAGTGGAGCAAGTGTAAAAAATGAAGGAAATGCGACAGAGGCTGCAAAATGGGACATTGCTGATCAAAAGGCACTAGCCAGCATAATTTTAAATGTTAAACCAACGCAGTTAATGCACATTAAATCGTGTACAACTAGTGCTGCCGCATGGAAAAAGTTGCAAGAAATTCATTTGCCTGTTGGCCCTATCAGAAAAGTGCAGTTATATCAAAAACTTTTGCGTCTTAATATGCAGCACGGAGACAGTGTGGTTCAATTTGTAAATTCATTTGTCGAAACAACGGAAAAATTAGCCGAATTGGACATTGCGATCAACGACGAATTGAAGCTAATTATGCTATTGTCCAGTTTACCGTTTTCTTTGGAAAATTTCGTTGTCGCTATTGAGACCCGCGACAAGCTGCCATCGATTGAAGTTGCTAAGCTGAAACTTCTGGAAGAAGGTGCGCGCAAAGAAGAAAGAGACAATCGCGAGAACTCAACCCAAGCTGTGTATGCACACACAAACGTACAAAATGACGAAGCAACAAAAAATGCTGCAAAAAATGAGAAAGAGAAAAAGCGATTTAAGGGGAAATGCTTCAACTGCGGCAAGATGGGACATCGTGCTAACGAATGTCGACATAAGAAGAACGGTCCACAAGAAAAGAAAAACAAAGAGCAGTTCAACTGTTTGATGCACATTAGCGAAGCAACACAACGAACAAATACATGCTGTATCGATAGTGGCGCTACATCACACATGTGCTGTAACAAAGCCATGTTTGCATCGTTTGCTAAGAAGAAATCAACAATCAAGTTAGCAGGAAATACATTTATAGAATCACCCGGTATCGGAACGGTTATTCTAAAAGCTGAAAATATAAACATTGAGTTAACAAATGTTTTGTTCGTGCCAACGTTGAGTATGAATTTTTTGTCTGTAAGTAAAGCAGCGCAGCACGAAAACTACAAAATTTTTGAAAATAATGTTGCATTAATAAAGAATAAGCAAGGTGAAGTCACACTGCGAGCGGTCCAAAAGGACAATTTGTATTTATATACAGATAAAATACAAGAAAATGCAGTTCATTTATTAAATGATTCCTCACTTGCTGCAACTTGGCACAATTGTTTTGGCCACCTGAACTTCCAAAGCCTGAAACATTTAAATGACAAACAGTTAGTGCACGGTATGCATATTAAAAATATGTCAGTTGAAATATATTGTGACACATGTAATAAGGCAAAGATATGTACATTGCCGTTTTCAAATAAAAAAGAACGCGTCACGAAGGGTGTGCTCGATTTAGTGCATACAGACGTATGTGGCCCAATGAATACTAAGTCCTTAGGTGGCAATAGATATTTCGTTTCATTCATTGACGACTACTCGCGCAAAGTTTTTATTTATTTTATGCGCGCGAAAAGTGAAGTATTTGAGAAATTTCAATTATTCAAAGCCTATGTAGAGTGCCAAACAGGCAGAAAAATAAAGGCATTGCGCAGCGACAACGGCACGGAGTACATTAATCATAAATTCACAGATTTCTTAAATACGTGCGGCATAAAACGCCAGCTGACCGTTCCGTATACACCACAACAAAACGGTGTAGCTGAACGTGCTAATCGCACAATCGTTGAAATGGCTAAAAGCCTATTCATGCAAAGCTTGAGGAGTTTTTGTGGGCTGAAGCGGTGCAAACTGCAACTTATTTACGAAATAGGTGCCCAACAAAAATATTAGGCGGTGAAACACCTTTTGAAGCTTGGAAAAATTGCAAACTGTCTGTCAAACACTTCCGAATTTTTGGATCGCGTGCATTTGTACTCGATAAAACCAAAAAGGCAAATTTCAAGCAATAGGCAAGGAATACATTTTTGTCGGCTATTCTTTTAACGCAAAAGCCTACCGCCTTTACGATAGAGAACTACGAACAGTCATTGAGCGACGTGACGTCAAAATTGTGGAAGGTGAATTTAATGAAGTGCCTCAAGAGTTAAGTGTTTTAAACAAAGATCTTGATTTTATGACAAATATTATTCGCCTCGATTCAAAAAACGAGAATGATCCAAGAGAAGAGCAAAGCAATGAATCAACAGTGCTCAACAGTGAATCTGGCGAAGAGGAGGAGGAGTTTGTTAGCGCAAGCGATGAAGAACCAGAAGACACCAATGAACGACGTAGGCCTGGTAGATCAAAAATCGTTCGCATAGGTACACCAGGAAGGCCCAAGAAGCAGTATAACGTGCTCAACAGCTTAAACTATTTCGAAGACAAAGAAACACCGCAGTCCGTTGAAGATGCATTAAAAGGTGAATATGCGCCCGACTGGCAACAATCAATGCAAATGGAGTACGATGCCCTTAAAGCAAATGAAACGTGGTCATTGTGTGATTTACCTCCAGGCCAAAAAGTGATCGGTGCAAAATGGGTTTTTCGAATCAAAAAGGACAAAGACGCCAAAATCGAAAGATTTAAATCAAGGCTTGTTGCCCAAGGTTGTGGGCAGCAATTTGGTGTTAACTACTCAGAGACATTTTCGCCCGTTATTCGATACGAAACCATAAGAATACTTTTCGCAATAGCTGTAAAAAAACATTTATTTGCGCACCAAATCGACATATCAAACGCATATCTCAATAGCAAGCTACACGATGAGGTGTATATGAAGCAACCACATAATTTTGTAGACAAAAATCACCCACACAAGGTTCTTAAACTACATAAAGCGATATATGGGCTTAAGCAATCCGGCCGCGAGTGGAATAATACACTAAATGAAGTTCACCAAAGCATTGGCTTCAAACGATACAAAAACGAAGCGTGCTTATTAGGGCGGGTCAATTTGTATGGACGAATTTTTTGGAGGTCTGGCTCAGCGAAATTCGTAAAATACATGTAATTTCAAGACTTTTTCTCCACTACAGCATATACAAATTCTGAAAAAAAGCTGTGCGGACTTTCGTAAATAGATTTTGTCCTCAATTATAAAATATGAATGTATGAATGTATGTATATGAATCTATTTACGAAAGTCCGCACAGCTTTTTTTCAGAATTTGTATATGCTGTAGTGGAGAAAAAGTCTTGAAATTACATGTATTTTACGAATTCCGCTGAGCCAAAATTTGACCCGCCCTAGTGCTTATACGTTAAGAAACATCAAGAAAAATTCAGCTATATTGCCGTCTATGTCGACGACCTAATGATTATATCTCCCAGCAAAGATGAAATCGCCATGATTAAGAAGAAGATCTCAACCAAATTTAAAATGCACGATGGCGGCCTTCTACACTACTTCCTTGGCATGAAAATAGAGCGAGATGGTGAACAAGGCTGTATTTCACTATGCCAGACAAAGTACATCAAAAATCTTTTGTACACATATGGCATGAAAGACTGTCGCCCAGTTGCGACACCGCTCGACCCTGGTTTCCAAGTGGGCTGTAGAGATGAAAATTGTGGCAAGGTAAATATAACAAATTTTCAGTCATTAATCGGTTCCCTTATGTATTTGGCAGTTCTGAGCCGACCAGACATTTTACACGCCTTAAGCAAACTGTCACAAAGGAATACAGAGCCACATGTGGAACACGAAACAGCTGCTAAACATGTTCTGCGATACCTCGCTGGCAGAATAAACTTCAGTATCACATACCGCAACTCTGGCGAACTCTAGTGAAAGGCTACGTTGACGCAGATTGGGCCAACGACCCAGTAGACCGAAAATCCTACACTGGCTATGCATTTTTTCTAAGAACCAGTGCGTTCTCATGGACATCAACGAAGCAAGGCATCATCGCATTGAGTAGCACCAAAGCCGAATACGTTGCTTTATGTACAGCTGCTAAAGAAGCAGTCTACCTACGAAGACTGTTGATCGAAATTGGGTATTCAGATGAAAAACCGATGACCATCTATGGCGATAACATCAGCGCGCAGCATATAGCGCAAAACCCTATCCATCGTTGACGTACAAAACACATAGATATTAAATACCATTTTATTCGAGAAAAAATAGAAACTAATGATATTGTACTCAAATATGTTTCAACTGATAAAAATATTGCGAATGTAATGACTAAAATTTTATGTAAGAAAAAGCATTCTCAATTTGTAAAATTACTTGGATTAAATTAGATTTCATATAAAATATTTTCAGCTTAAGAAGAAGTGTTGAAATAATATAAGCTATTATATTTTATCTGGCAACCCTATGTTTGTTAGCTTTGCCTTCTTAGCTCTACGTTTCTTTTTGTGCATTCAGTTTGTTCAGTTTTACAATAAACATCTAACCGACAACACATTGTGCAACAAATATTTGTTCCATTTTTGCCAACAACTTTCTTTTAAAATTTTATGTTATGTTTTGTTTTGTTATCTTTTTAACTTCTTTCGTAATTTTCCGTGTTTTTGTAGGCTTCAATAAATCATTGAATACCGCGCTGTTGTACAATGTTCCTTTTGTACGTAACAATTTAATGTACCAGCTAAGCAAAATGTAGGGTATCAATAATGTGCAGAATTGCCAGAACAAAAAAAATGCATACTATTGTTTAATATTTTCTATTAATTTATAAATACAATTAATATTTATACATACACATTGTGCACTGCACAAGACTACTACCTTCACTATAATTATTAAGTTAGGTTACAAGTTGTTCATCTATAGTAATTGCAGCTCATTTTCAAAACATGCTCGAGGAAATAGGTCATAAAATCCATAAATTTGAGTTGTCCTATCAAAAACTATGGGAATATATTAAGAAAGAGTTGTTTTAAAATATATTCAAAAATAAAGAAATACAGAAATGTCCTTTTTCTTCAATTGCATTCAAAATTTTATAAGAAATTTGTTATTTTCCCATATAAATTTGGTCATTTTCGCAAAAACATGCTCTAGGGAAAACGTCATAATATTCTTAATACTAAATTGTCCGAGCAGAATCTTCGGAACTGTGTTCAGAAAGAGTTGTTATAAAACATATTAGAAAATAACGAATAACAAAAATGTCCGTTTTCTTTAATTGCGTTTGAAACTTTATAAAAAATTTGTCATTTTCCGATATAAATTAGCTCATTTTTGCCAAAATATGCTCTAGGAAAAACGCCTTAAAATTCTTAGTTTTGATTTGTCCCAGCAGAATCTTCGGAACTGTGTTCAGAAAAAGTTGTTATAAAACATATTCAAAAATAAAGAAAAACAAAAATGTCCTTTTTCTTTAATTGTATATAGAAATTAATTTTTTTTTTTTATTTTTAGGACCTTTTTTGTGGAATATTAATTTTTTTTGTTTATATTTGTAACTATATGGATTATAGACAAGAACTTGTCAAATATATCTTCGTTAAAATTTCGTATGTGAATTATACTAAGATTTTCGAAAATATTCAGTACAAAACTATAAAAACTTTAATTTCATTAAATTTTCATGGCAACACATAAAAAAGACACAGTTTCGATAGTATCGTAAGTATAGACGTAGAATTCCTTTTTATATAGTAATGGAGAAAAATTTTGTTTTTTTTTTCATTTATATTTTTCAAAATCATTTTAAACCATTTCCTCTAATAAATAAAAATTATTTAAAGACAAATTTGTTTTGTATAATAATTTTTCGTTTGATATTTTAAGTGATGAATTTGTTGTTCTTGTTTTTTTTTATGTTGGATAAACTTAAATCTAATTCAAAGTTGCGTTTAATAAATGGAAATAATTATTTTGGAAAATATGAATTACATATTTATTTTTCCTGTTGTCAGGAGCATATATACAGTCATGTGAAAATTAATAGGGACACCTGTATTTTTATATTTAAAGCTGCATGAATTACATACAAGGTGCAACAGATATAGCATTAATTCTCTCGGGTGGTCGTTTCTCGTGATAAGGCGAGTATAAAACTTTATGGAGTTTCCTCCCACATTGTACAACTTTCAAGATACAGGGTGTTTTACGGTTTTCGTACGTGTTTAGTATTATTGATCTAGAATCTAAACTACTCACCATTAAATAAAAAATAATATTTTGTATTTTAGAAAAAATATCAACTTTTTCATCAGTATATCAACCATTTTCGTGTCATGTGCTGTAGCGAAGCAAAAATTTAGAGATTATCCAACGAAATATCAACAAATTTTCTATCTTTTGTTTTAGCGGAGCTGTTATTGTCCAATGTTAAAATTTAGAAAAATACTGTTGATTAAGTGTATTTTTACATGAAAAAAAGACATTTTAAATTTGGACGATTACAGCTCCGCTAAAACAAAAGATACAAAATTTGTTGATATTTCGTTGAATAATCTCAAAATTTTAGCTCCGCTGCAGCTCATGACACGAAAGTGGTTAATATATTGATGGAAAATTTGATATTTTTTCTAAAATACAAAATATTATTTTTTATTTTATGGTGAGTAGTTAAGATTCTAGATCAATAATACTAGACACGTACGAAAACCGTAAAACACCCTGTATCTTGAAAATTGTACAATGTATGAGGAAACTCCATAAAGTTTTATACTCTCCTTATCACGAGTAACCACCACCCGAGGGAATTAATGCTATATCTGTTGCACCTTGTATGTAATTCATGCAGCTTTAAATATAAAAATACAGGTGTCCCTATTTATTTTCACATGACTGTATGTATAATTACAAAGTAATTTAAAATTTAAATTTTAGTAAACAAAATATATTCTTAATATGAAAAATATAATGCATATTATATATAATTCGAATTTATTATATTTCAAAAATAAATATAATATTCAAGGCACAACGCATGCGCAAACCTGTGTAGTAGTAATATATATTGGCTCTGTAGCTACCTGCGTCGTATTCTCTATTGTATTTATCCTGCTATAAAAAATATCAACAACAAACGAAAAAAAAAGAAACTGATGTGCATGCATATATATATATATATATATGTACATTTTGCGCACATATTAATAACAACAACAACAAAAGCAGCACAATAAAAACGACACAATTGCGAACCAAACCAACAACCACAAAAACAAACACAAAATCCATAATAACAAAAAGAACAACAGCTTAAGCTGCTACTGAAGCAGCTTGTGTGTATAACTTTATAAATTGTTTTCTTCCTATTCCTTTTATTCGTACTCTTACTGATACTTTGGTATATATTTTTTCCTTGTACGATGAATATTAAAGGCTGTAGTTATACCCCAAAGTGTCAACTAACATACTTAAATGTGCTTGAACAAATTTGTGAAAATGACCCCCATGCAAACCGCGATGTAAGACGTAATTCTACGTCAAAAGCATAAAATTCAGAAATGGAAAGGTATCGCAAATTTCTTTTAGATTCACATACTTAAGACAAGGAGAATAAATAATAGTCAAGATATTTCAAATTCGAATAAGTTGAATAAGGCGGAAAATTATAACCATTGAGGTGCAGCATGTGCGAAGAAATATGGCGGCGATATTGAGAGCAGAGCTGAAAGCCAATGAAATGAGTCGACCGAAAACAAATCGTACTGAGAGAATTTTGTATTCGCAACTGGTTTGCTAATGAAGACATGTTGCGTGGATGAACAGCCGGAGGAGAGGAATGAAAACACCAGCAAAGTCAAGTAACAACGAAAACACAACAAAATCATAGATCATATAGCAATTGGACACTCTTGAGTATCCGAATTGACTATTATAAGTGAAAATGCAAAAAATGTAATTGTCACTGTTTTTAGCGCATTTATTTGCATGTTTCCTTTTCTATGCCGAATTGGTTTCGTTTTATCCTCAGCGGAACGTTGCTGTTGTTGTTCTTGTTGTCCTTGTTGTCAGCCATATTATAAGAATATTTCTAACTTAGCCGATATTGTTTTGTTTTGTTCATAGCTGAATAGATAGAACACCAAGCAAATATCACATTTTCATGGTCAATTAAATTTTTGAAAATATTTTACATTTATTACGAAATATTTGCAACAAATATTTTCCTTCTCTTAATTAGATTTGATATGAAAAATATGTGATAATAATTTTTGTGAAAAATTCTAAATGTCTATGTATTTGATTTTTTTTTTCAAATAATTTTCAATACAAAAAATCTATTTCAACAATTTTAAAAATGTAACTTATTAAAGTCCTTACCACATTAATAACTTATATACAAAGCCAACTTTTTGGTTACATATAATCGAATCGAAGAAAGTTATACGACACCCTATCCTTTGTTTGATTTCTGTTAAACATTCATATTTATAATTTTAATTAAAATTTTAATACATATGTATGTATTTACATTTGTGTATTTTATCTGGGCTTATCTATTTATTCATCTCATATCTTTTTATTCCTTTCTTATCTGTTTATCCATCTCTGGACAGTTCAGAAAATCATTTATCTGTATATATTATATTTTAAAGGATTGCGAAAAAGTCCATTAAAAGAAAACTTCTTGGTTTTTTTTTACAATATTGATTTCAGGAAATTTCGTCACAGTTAGAAAAATGTGTTCAAAAATTATGTGAAATGAAGATATCTTGTCTAAATGGAAAATTAACACATTTTGTTAAACATAACTTTTTCTATATACTGTTGCGCTATAAAAGATTTGACTTTATGTTTGTAAAAAAATTAAAAACAAAGTAACATAAAAATAGACATAAAGTAACGTATTAGAAAGATAAATTAACATATTAAATTTAAAGTTTCCAAAAGTCGCTATAAGTTTTTATCTTACAGAAAGAAGTAATAAAAACAGCACTTGAAGTATTTTTTAAAAAACCTGGTATGCACTTTGATTTATATTTAATCGTTATTTAAAATAAGTTACCAAACATAAAAATCAGTTAAAAATTACCAGAGTGTAGTGGTATTTTACTTTTCGAAAAAATTTAAAATTCTTTCCTGTTGTAATAACAACATTTTAAAAATCAACATTTTCAAAAATGCTAATAAAAATGATTTAAAATAATTTCTGAGACAAAACTTAAAAGAATTACAAAAAAAGTTGTGTGATTACGTTAAATAACTTGACATTATGGCATTTTTTACTGAAAGTACAACATTTTGTCAATTTTGAGTTTGAGAATTTTTACGTTATATTTTATAAAAATAGCAAAAATTCATATTAGTTAGTATTCCAATAAAATTCAGTGCAAATAGTTTCTAAAACTATGACTAAAATTGACACAAAAAATTATGAGATTACGTTGGATAACCTGGTCGTTTTGAAAAATTTTCCTGGAAATGTTCCCTTGTGAAAATTTCGAGTTTGAGTATTTTTGCGAAAATAATTCCTAAAAATCCAAAAATGCAAAATTTTAAAAAACAACATCACAGGCGGTTGTGGCAATTTTTCCAAATAAAAGCGAAAATTAAAAAAAAAGTTATAACTGTTGAAACTTAACAGTTTCTTAAAAATCATCAAAGTGCCTGTTTCTGTCATATTGATCAATTCAAAATCAAGAGTACGCAGCCGTCATTTTGATTCTTCTTGCATTGGAGGCTCACGCCTTAAAAGTGGTTCAATTCTAACAATATGTCTTGGTAAGTGTTATACAATTTTGAAAAATTTTAAAATAATTATATATATATCACTCATTTTGTGTTGCGTACGGGGACATTTTTCAGTACTAAAATGTAGGTAGGTATATTTTGGTGCTTTTTAATTATAAAACGAATTCAAATATTTTTTTCTTGCATCCAGTTTGGTTCAGTATATGTCTATCTTTAAATTTAAACTTGGTTTAAACAATTTAATAAAACAATAATCTAAATATAAAGTATCTAAAGTTGCGTTCGGAGGACACCAAAATGACTGCGGTTTTAGTTCATTAAAAAAAAACAAGTAAATCAGCGAAATGTGCTTAAAATTCAAGATACACTTTATATGTATAAAAAGTGTAAATAGTATAGAATTCAATATACTGTTTTTAATTAATTGAAAGTTTTAAGCAAAAATTATAAAAATTAAAATTTCGGTCGGTTGCGTATGGTGTCCCCCCCAATGGTTGCGTACGGTGGACACTTAAAAAAGGTTAACAATACGTGTTAATAAAATTAAAATGTTATTAATTGTATCTTGTGGGACCTTTACTATTCCATGATTGTAGATATTTATATTTTGTTGCCTCAAAATTATGTTGATTTCGTATATTCGGGATCTTTTAAATCCCATTCATTTTTAAATTTTTTTTTGAGTCCTCTATTTCTTGTTTGGCGATGTAAAACACTTTTATATTTTTTGCGGCTTTAGTGGCTCATATTTTCGAAAATTTTACTATGAAAAGCAAGAATTTACATTGTAAAGAGTTTCGTACTTGTACATTTCATCAAAGTTTATTAATGGTCCCCAGTACGCAACCAATAATAGCCAAAAAACTTACTTTTAAATGGAAAAATTCGATTGGATCAAGTAAAGAAACTCTGAAAATTTCATTCGCAAGTATTATTTTTGATTTGTTTTGAGGAGGCTTTACACAATTTAAAAAATTTATTTTTTGACGAGTACAGAGGAAAAACTTTCCGTTTAATACTTAATGTCGTATATCAATACCTATTTGTTAATTACTGTTACTTAAGTTTTATATTACGTATTGATATTTCACCACGAAAAATAAAAAAATTCGCTTACTAAAATTGCGTTTACTATGCTTTAATTCACACACTAAAATAATAGAAAAACCGTATTTTCTTTTATTTCTCTTTTATTTCTTACTGCACATAGTATATGCTGCATATACAAATTTGATTTTTTCGATTTGCGGTTTACTTTTTTACGGAATGCGTGATATATATTTATATGTCAATTTATAAATAAACTAGTTATAATACCCAGTAGTAGTTTTTTTTTGAGGATTAATTTTAGTTTTTTTAAAAATATTGAAGATTTGCTAGAAAATGTTATAAAATGAGAAAATATGTCTTTTAAGACAAATGTATTGATTTATGTTGTTTAAATTTGTAGTGATGTAAATAAGTAAAATGAATATTGTAGGGTATTACAGACAAACGAAAAAAATTCAGGTGGGGTTTGTAGCCCTTTTAATAACCAACAGTTTTTTAAAACGATTGTTCAAGCATATCTTCAATTTTTAATTCATTTTTTTTTTTTGATCCGCTATTTTGAAGAGTATCCTTTTTTGTGAAAAAAATACCGCATGTAATTACATCTTTAAAACCCAAATCCTTTAAAATGTTGATCGTTAAGGAATTTTAAAAAATATTCAATGTACACAATTTTTTTCAGTTTTATTATATGTATAGAAAATAATTAATAGCAATAGTTTATAGCCAAAAGCACTATGTTTTTGAAGGCTTAGGACTTTTAAAAAATATGTGTAATCTAAAATTAAGAAATGATGTTAGTCCAGTCGTTAATCCTCCGCGAAAAATTCCGTTTGCTTTACATAATGTATTGAAAGAAGAGTTAAAAAGAATGATTGATTTAAAAGTAATAATTCGCGCAAATGAACCAACTGAATGGGTCAATTCGATAGTGCTCTATAAAAAACCAAATGGTAAGCTGCGATTATGTTTGGATCCAAGGAACCTTAACAAAGCTATTCTCAGACAGCATTTCCCGTTTCCAAATATTGATGAATGCAAATCAAAGCTAAGTGGCTCTAAATATTTTAGTTCTTTGGATGCCAATAGTGGTTTCTGGATAATTCCTTTGGATGAATATTCATCTAAACTGTGTACATTTAATACACCAGTAGGACGTTTTCGTTTTTTACGTCTACCTTTTGGCATCATTGCAGCGCCTGAAATTTTTCATGCTGAAATGCTTAATGCTTGGTTTTCACTATGTCATTTTTATGACAACACAGAAGTTTATCACCTGAAATATCTCTCTAATAAAAGTCTAGAACCTTTTTCGCATGTCTTTATTTTATAATTTAATTGTTTTTCATTTTCCAAGATTGCCAAAGTTAGAAAAAATGTCAACATGTTGCATTTTCAATTTGATTGGCAACAACTGACCACTGAAAATGACATAGTGAAAACCAAGCATAAGCTTTTCGGTGATATTAAAGGCTTAATTATATACATTGATGATTTTTTAATTTATTCCTCTAATATTGAGGAGCACAATGCAATTTTAGCAAAAGTGTTAGAAAGAGCTAAAAATGTAGGTTTAAAGTTAAATAAAACAATATCAAAAATTTTTCTCGAAGAAATTAAATTTTTGGGTCATATATTTAATAAGTTTGGGGTGCAGCCAGATACTGAAAAGATAAAATCAATAACAGAACTACCAGCACCTAAGTTGGTATTAGATGTACAGCGATTTTTAGGTATGGTGAACTACCTCGGATCATTTATACATCATTTGTCGTCAAAAAACAAAAATTTACCGGATCTTTTAAAAAATGACGTACCTTGGCATTGGGACTCGGTACTAGGGTAGAAAAATCTAAAAGTAGAATAAACAAAGGCCCCTGTTCTAACTTATTTTGACCATAATAAAACGTTGGTGTTGTCTGTTGACGCATCGAAATTTGCAATGGGTGCCACTATACTTCATGATAAGAATCCAATAGCATATGCATCGGCCTCGCTAACGGATGCACAAATCAACTATGCTCAGATTGAAAAAGAGCTTTTTGCGATACTTTTCGGTTGTACTCGCTTCCATCAATATGTTTTCGGACAAAATGTTTTAGTTGAAACTGATCATAAGCCGCTAGTCTCGTTATTTAAAAAACCTTTGTATAAAATCCCAGCAAGGTTACAACGTTTCATGCTTAGACTTCAGTGTTATGATCTAGCAGTCCAATATAAGCCTGATAAGTATCTTTTAATAGCAGATACGCTTTCAAGAGCTCCTTTAAAAGATAATTCATTGATTGAAGTTGACAGGGATGTATCACTTCATTGTGATTTTTTAATGTCTCAAATTTCTCTTCCGAGCGCAAACATTACAGAAATTAAAAACTGCACTAAGACCGACAAAACATTTCAAAAAATTATATATAATGTGAAAAATGGTTGGTCATGCCATACTATAAATTAAAAGAAGATGTATCATTAAATAATGATTTATTATTTAAAAATAATCGTATCTTAGTTCCAACTTGCCTCTGTCGTAAAATGCTTGATCAAATTTACGAAGGCCATATGGGCATCCAACGTTGCCAAAGTCTAGCAAGACAGTCAGTTTATTGGCCAAATATCAACAATGACATATTTAATTTAGTGTCTAACTGTGAAATATGTATGAAATACAAAAATTCAAACCCTAAACAGGAACTTATTTCACACGAAATTATAACAATTCCCTGGTTTAAGGTTGGCTGCGATTTATTCGAATTTAATAAAAAATCATATTTGCTAGTCGTTGACTATTATTCAAAATATATTGAAATTGATATTCTAAATTCGGGTTACTCCAGTTTTCAAGTCATATTAAAACTAAAATCAATATTTTCACGACATGGCATACCACAAACTTTTATTTCTGACAATGGTCCGCCATACAATTCTAAAGAATTGAAAGAATTCTGTCAGGAATGGGGCATAGAACATAAGACTTCTAGCCCATACTTGCCCCGATCAAATGGACTAGTAGAACTTTCAATACATACGGTAAAAAAGTTGCTAGCTAAATGTCATGAAAGTAAGTCAGATATTTATACGGCACTGCTTCATTACCGAACAACACCAAAGGGTTATAATATGCCAAGCCCTGCTGAGCTACTTCTGTCTAGAATGTTGAGAACGAAAATTCCAACAGTTTCACAACAATTTAAACCAAAACTAATAAACACTGGTCAATATAAGAAACAAATTCGGTACCAATCGGCCAAATCCGCAAAAATTTATAAAAGGAATTCAAAAAAATTGAAGCCAGTTAATCCAGGTGAAGATGTGATGCTCAAGAGAACACCTACTTCTGTTTGGTTTCCAGGTGTAATCGTAGAACATTGTACAGAGCCTCGATCATTTATCGTAAAAGATGTGGATGGATCACTATATAGAAGGAACCTAGAGCATATATTAAAAAAAACCATGAGGAGAAGTTAGAAGTCAGGTCTGAAGTAGAAAATTTAGATAAAATAAAAGAAGTAATAGGAAAGGAAAACAATAATAAAAAACAATAATAATAAAAAAAAACATATGTAACAAAGAGAGGACGAAAGGTTGTTCAACCATCTAGATTGAATTATGACAGTAATTGAACTGGAACATTTTATAACAGTTGCATATTTTATTTGTACCTACTTTAAAACCAGAAATTCGAACTTTTTATAACAGTTGTATATTTTATATGGAGGATCGTTGCACTTGAGCGGATGCGCGTGCATTCGTAGACCTAGTGTCAGCATTTATTTTAGCGCTTTATGTTAACCTTTTTCGTGTTAACTCCTCCGTCGCTAAATTTAAACGTCCTCGTTTGATGCTTTAAAGTATTCCATTAAATTTTCTAAATTTATTTCCTGTTTGTTTGCATTTTTCGGTTCTTGCAAAATAACTTTATTCTTTTTATATTTGATAAAATTTATGATTACAATAAAAATTCAAGTATGAGGAATATTACATTGGTAGTAAAATATATATAAATTTTCTTTTTAAGTAGCTCTATATGTTAAGTACTATTAACATTTAAATTTTTCAACATTTCTAGAAATAATTTCTTCTAAAATATTTTCATTTTTATTATATTGTAACATTGCAGGCAATGGCTTACTACTACTAACGATTTTTGAAAAGTTTATTTTATTTTATTTTTTCAATTGTTTTATTAACATGCTTAATAATGTAACTACCATCTAGATCAATATTTTCATCATTTATTTTTATTTTTCCTTTAAAATCATTCAAAAGTATAATATCATCAAATATTTCTTCTATTTATTCAATATTTTCATTATTAATTTTAATACAATTCGCGATTTTATTTTTTAGTAATTTTGGAATACATAAACTATTCGTAATATTTTCTATTTTGTTTTCTTCGCATATTGCTAAATTATTAAAACTTTTACACTCATGTTTTAATCCGTAGATTTCATCAGAACATACCAAGATCGTTTTGAGGTCTATTTTGTTAATATATTTTCCTTTTCTTATTGGTCTAATTTCTAATTTTTTGCAATTTTCTGTATTTGTTGTAGGTAAGCTAATAACATATATTAAACTGTCTTTACTTGCTGCTTTTTTAACATCCGCAAATTCTAATGCCTCATCAATGTTTAAATAAGGAAAATTATCTTTATTGAATATTTCTTCTGCTATTCTTATTTCGCTATCTTATAATAAAAGAATTAACAATATTTGCTTTCGCCTAATGATTCGCGTAGGCTATATTGGTTATTTCTTCCTTTAGTAATTCTAATTTATATTTGATTTTCAAAGCGAAATTATTTCTTATTTCAAACTTACTGGTACTATTTTCTTGAATTTTTACAACTTTATTTGTTATGGTTGTAATTTCATTAATTTTGCTTTCGATTAATTTATTTATGACTACCTGAGGCCGGATTCTGAAAATCGCCTAGCTAAAGCTAAATCTCTATCGCTTAAATGCTAAAAAATGCTTCGTTCAATTCCTTAGCGATTTCGCTAAAATACGATTCTGAGTTTCAAATCGACTAGCTAAAAATGTTGCTTCTACTACTCGCCACATTAAGCGTTGTTTTAGCGATTCTTATGTCAAAAAATTGATTTGGTTATGGCTCTGTGCCATTTGGAAACTTTTCACTATTGGTTCTATAGGAAAGAAAATGTTGAGTTGAAAAAAATTTCTATCTGTTGTATTTAAATTGTAATTTTTTGCTGTGGCAAATGAAACCTGAAAATGTTATCCAATTATGTTTTGACGTCTTCTCAGCGAATAAACGAGTTTTTTTAAGACATTTGACTGCCACTACTACTACAAATTATTTTTGTATTCAAAATGATATTATGAGCTACAAAGAATGTAACTGTTTTAAGTAAAATAACTTATAAAACTAAAACTTGTGTAAACATTAAAAATTTGTAAGAAATTACAATTTTTATTCATGATTATTTTGTTGTATGTATTTTATCTAATTAGCTTAGAGATGGAATAAATTGAAAACCTGTTTTAAAATTATATGTTAAGATTTTACTCCACTTATAAAATATACTGTAGTAAAAAAAGTCAGTGTTAAAGTTTTCTTGTCAACTGGACCTAAAAATCCTTAACCTTAACTATACGCGAGGATAAAAATCGCACTATACATAAAGGTTGCCATACCCGAAATTCACTTACTGCCAAATTTTGAGCTCAATCGACTGTAATACGAAAGAAAATATTGACTTATACTCAGTCGATCAAGCAGCTAACCATAAAACATCCTTGAACACGTATTAAATCTTTATCGGCCATATCTATAAATATTTTAAAAGTATATTCAATGTATTAGTTTTGCAAGTTGAATGCAGTAAAGAAAAAACTTAATACATTGCGTATATCAGAAGTAATGAACTTCCAAATTTAACATAAATATTTATTTTAAACTCTTTAGCTCCTAAGACTGGCCTAGTTTTAAAATTCTTTAATTCTTAAAAAAGAGCAATTTTTATTGACACTAAAATAAATAAAAGACGGCTGAAGTGACTCCATGCTTTTTAATTGCTCCTCAAGCCTGCATTTTTAGCCTAAAAATAAATATTTTCTAAATATTTAAAGCAAAGCAAAATCCTCTTTTTATGCAGAAACATAAATAAAAGTACTTTTTTCAGAAAAACTACACAGCAAAACACTGATACTAACAATTTTGTAAGGGTAAAGCACAACCCTTTTGCTTCACTCAAAAATTCTTGTGCTGGTTGTCAAAATTTCTACTAGTCCCCGGGGCTACATGAAGTTTTGACAATAACACTCACCTTACTGATATCAAAAATTCTACTTCCGACTGTCAAAAATTCATCATCCGAGTGAAAAGCTTTCGAAAACTTTTTAAAGTTTTTTTCGAACCTTGATTAAATTAATATAATAATTAAAATAAGCTTGTTTCTTATTTTAAAAATACTAACGGCACCAATATCTAAATAAAAAGTGCAAAATAAAAACATTCAGTAATTTGAAAAAATTTTAAATAAACTTAAGTTAACATACTTACAAATTTGTGGTTAATTTTTTAAGTATATTTACACGAGTACTTTATGATTTTTCATTAAATATTCTCGTGTTGTCATAGAATAAAACTATGTAAAAACTAGTAAGGATTTATTTTGACTGGTTCAACTTTAAATACCAAAACAGTCGTGGCTTATTGGAGGCTTAGGTTTCATTCAATTCTTCAAAATTTTGCACTCAGAGTACATTTTACTTATTAAAAATTAGGTGCAAAATTTCTTGTCAATTAATGACTTAATTGCAAACTAACTGCATTATTCCGTATAACGTAGAAGCACACCAATGATAAGAAAGACACAAGAAGCAATACTTTCTTCCATATAGAATTGTTTTGCTTCAAGTGTCTTTCTTATCGTTGGTGTGCTTCTTCGTGATACAGAATTATCACATAAGAGTGTGTCACAACAATGTTAGCTTATTTGTAAACTACCAATTCATTGAATAAATTTTTATAAAGTTTTAAGAGATGAAACCTTTGCACTTGCACTTGTGTGCATTGAAAAATTTGACAGCTTGGAAAAAGTGTTAGTGGTTTGTTCACGAAAACCTAACTGCACAACTACAGAAGTCCTCAACTGCCAAGGCAAGTGCACTGAAACGTGAATACCCCTAACATTAATACAACTGATAAATACAAACAGCAAGTTTTCGGAAAAGTGCTTTAAATTGGTATATTTTTCTTTGAAAACATTCAAAAGAGACAAAGCATTAATTTTTCTTAATAAATATATCAAAAATTACGATTTTAATTAAAAAATCTTTTAATTTTTAACTTAGCGGCAACAAAATATTGGACTCTAAAATTATAGCTAAAAATAAAATTAGTGTTTCTGTTAATCGCTAAAAAAAAGCTAAGAATCGCAGCAATCGCTAAAAATTAAGCTATGACAGCTTTAATTTTATTCTTCGTTAAAAGCTCGTTCGTCTCTAAATTTTTAGCATGAAAGTAAGCGATGGAGTTTTTCAGAATAGCAATATCGCTAAAAACTATAAATTTTGCTTTAGCGGTGGAGATTTAGCTTTAGCGTTTTTCAGAATCCGACCTCTGGTTATTGTTATTTTGTAGTATGTTATTAATTTTGTTTTCTAATATTATCATGTCATTATGGTCGGGTGTACCTGTAACCCATTTCCATGCACTGCCTAATATATCTATTGTTCCTTTCTCTATTCTACTATGAACGCTAAGCCTTTTCATATGTAGTCTGATTTGGTTAATTAGTGATAACAGAATTGGATAGTTGCTATCATATTTTATAAGCTCTGCTGTTTTTTCAATGTTGCCAATTATTTCTTCGTATTTATTTATTTATTTCTATTATGTGTATGATTTTGAACGTTCCCGTTTGGATCTCTGCTGCTCCGATGTCGATAGTAATGAGCTGTGACTTACTATAGTGCAGTATTTGCACCTGTCCGTTAGCGGCTGCTATAAGTAATCTGTAATTAATTTCTGATTAAACTTTTATGGATGATACGGCCAGATTCTGTTAGTACTGTGCTTGTTCTGTTCTCTTTTATAATTTCTGTTTTGTATCTTGATGCTAATTTTGTGCCATGTCTTTTGTTAATTTTTACGTAAATTGTTTGTCCTGGGGTGTAATTGATTATGTCCTTCCTATTTTTGTTGTGATATTTTATGTCAAAGTCTTGTTTTACTTTAAGTTTCTGTATATTGTCCTGTTTAATTTTTTCGTAAATTTCTGGGTTTGTGCTAACTTTTCGACCAAAAAAAGTTCTATTGGTTTGTACTTCGTCGTTGAATGTATGGTATAATTGTATCTGTAAACGGCATTGTCTAAAAGTTCTTCTAATCTTTCACTAATATTTTCTTTTTTTAAACATCTAAGTATTTCGGATAATGTAGAGTGGAACCTTTCCACTTGACCATTGGCATTTGTTACGGCTGGCTAAAGGGGTTAATAGTTTCTAAGGCACCCTGTAATGCCTCCACAAGTTGCGCATTCATTAATGTGTACATACTCCCCCCCCCCGCTATCCCACACTCTGTTGTCGCGTATAAAAATAATAAAAAATATATAATATGTATATGCACATTAATTGGAGCAAGTGTCATCATGACCATATTTGGTCATGCGGCAAAGATTTTACGAGAGCATTAATCACGGCAACTAGTTTTGACCAACACACTTGTCTTTTGCTTGCAGCATATAATAAAAAAATATGAACATGAAAAAAAAATTACCTGCAACCAA
Source organism: Dichetophora obliterata (assembly GCA_963920525.1). Taxonomy (NCBI): domain Eukaryota; kingdom Metazoa; phylum Arthropoda; class Insecta; order Diptera; family Sciomyzidae; genus Dichetophora; species Dichetophora obliterata. The sequence goes on along the minus strand of OY986436.1, from coordinate 101,109,764 downwards.
CGTTATCATGACCATATTAGGTCATGCGCAAAACACTTTGCGAGAGTGTTAATACATGGCGACCCGGGGAGCACAAAAAGAATTTGTGCGCTAAAGAATTTAACGGCGGCGTGCAAAGTTAGTTGCTGGTCTAGAGTCAAGCCGTAAAGGTTAATGATTGTCGCGGATATTGTGCGCGAGCATAAAATGAAAAAAAAACTAATGTGTGTGTGTGTGCGTACTACTAAGTTGTGATGCACTCAGCAGCAAGAATTGATAGGAATTTAAAATGATTTTTAATTTTGTTAACATTAACAAATTGCATTTGTTTTGTTTTTTTTCAACAAATACTATAAATAAAAAAACACACTCTTATAGACGCGTAATTTTTCAACAAAAATGTTAATATTCAAATTTAACTGGACTAAACAAAGCCAAAGTTAAATAACATTCATACAAAAAAAAAAAAGCTAAGCTAAATCGATCGAATATTTTTTTTCGAAACGCTTTAAAAAATCAAATCAAATTGATTAAGAATATTGAATAAAATTGCATTTGAAGTTATGTAGTTACACACATGCAAGTACATATTAAGATTTGTAGATTCGTGTATTCTATTCAATCAATTATTGTTGAAGCACAACAAGAACACGAACTAGAACAACAAAACCAAACAAACAAAATGTAACAAAATAAACAAGAATCTCTCTTAAAATTACTCAATAAATTTTTATGAATAACTAACATAAAATGCAAAAAAAAAAAGAAAAGAACATGAACATAAAAGAAAAAAAAAATAGACGGTTAACAAAGTTAATATAAAAAAATATGTAAATTTGAATAAAGTGAATACTGTGCAAATACTGATATGAATAAAAATACAAATGAAATATTCACACAAAAAAAATCATTATTTTTGAACTATTGTAAATCTGTTTCTAAGAAAAATTTTTATTACTATTTTGCAAAACCTTTTGTGCAAACATAAGATGAGCAACTAGAATATGTGTTTGTGCGACTTTTCAAAAAAACAAACAAAACAATGAAAAAAAAGCTAAAATCTAAATAACATAAGTGTTTATTTACCGCATATTTAATGTAACTATTATGCTGTTTAAGCAAAAAATGTGTTGATTGAAGTAACGCTGAAAAAGTTTTTAAAAGTTATGAATGAAATTTAATTAAAAAAAGAAAAAAATGTAGACTCAGCAATTTTATGGAATGAAGTATAAAGAAAAAAAAATGCATTTAAATAAAATCTAAAATATTGCCAATACGCTAATAGAAACTAAGACAACTAGTTATTTCTGCTCGTTTAGCATTTAAGCTATTTCTGATAAGAATATAAAAGAATATAAAAGCTAAACTTAAAATGAAACAATCTTTTGCAGTCTTTACTTTGAGCAAAGTAAAGTGTTCAATTCATCACAGTGTAACTAATCGAATCAAATAAAATAAACACAAATCTATTAACATGATACATATATATAAAAAAAAACAACTTTACATATACACAAGAGCTGCAACAACAACAATCAACTAGCCGATGAAACCCGGACAGCAACCGTGGCCACGGATAAAATTAAGTATATTTTTATCTATATTTAAAATATATATATTTGTTATATATTATATATTATATTTTATATTTTATATTTTATATTTTATATTTTATATTTTATATTTTATATTTTATATTTTATATTTTATATTTTATATTTTATATTTTATATTTTATATTTTATATTTTATATTTTATATTTTATATTTTATATTTTATATTTTATATTTTATATTTTATATTTTATATTTTATATTTTATATTTTATATTTTATATTTTATATTTTATATTTTATATTTTATATTTTATATTTTATATTTTATATTTTATATTTTATATTTTATATTTTATATTTTATATTTTATATTTTATATTTTATATTTTATATTTTATATTTTATATTTTATATTTTATATTTTATATTTTATATTTTATATTTTATATTTTATATTTTATATTTTATATTTTATATTTTATATTTTATATTTTATATTTTATATTTTATATTTTATATTTTATATTTTATATTTTATATTTTATATTTTATATTTTATATTTTATATTTTATATTTTATATTTTATATTTTATATTTTATATTTTATATTTTATATTTTATATTTTATATTTTATATTTTATATTTTATATTTTATATTTTATATTTTATATTTTATATTTTATATTTTATATTTTATATTTTATATTTTATATTTTATATTTTATATTTTATATTTTATATTTTATATTTTATATTTTATATTTTATATTTTATATTTTATATTTTATATTTTATATTTTATATTTTATATTTTATATTTTATATTTTATATTTTATATTTTATATTTTATATTTTATATTTTATATTTTATATTTTATATTTTATATTTTATATTTTATATTTTATATTTTATATTTTATATTTTATATTTTATATTTTATATTTTATATTTTATATTTTATATTTTATATTTTATATTTTATATTTTATATTTTATATTTTATATTTTATATTTTATATTTTATATTTTATATTTTATATTTTATATTTTATATTTTATATTTTATATTTTATATTTTATATTTTATATTTTATATTTTATATTTTATATTTTATATTTTATATTTTATATTTTATATTTTATATTTTATATTTTATATTTTATATTTTATATTTTATATTTTATATTTTATATTTTATATTTTATATTTTATATTTTATATTTTATATTTTATATTTTATATTTTATATTTTATATTTTATATTTTATATTTTATATTTTATATTTTATATTTTATATTTTATATTTTATATTTTATATTTTATATTTTATATTTTATATTTTATATTTTATATTTTATATTTTATATTTTATATTTTATATTTTATATTTTATATTTTATATTTTATATTTTATATTTTATATTTTATATTTTATATTTTATATTTTATATTTTATATTTTATATTTTATATTTTATATTTTATATTTTATATTTTATATTTTATATTTTATATTTTATATTTTATATTTTATATTTTATATTTTATATTTTATATTTTATATTTTATATTTTATATTTTATATTTTATATTTTATATTTTATATTTTATATTTTATATTTTATATTTTATATTTTATATTTTATATTTTATATTTTATATTTTATATTTTATATTTTATATTTTATATTTTATATTTTATATTTTATATTTTATATTTTATATTTTATATTTTATATTTTATATTTTATATTTTATATTTTATATTTTATATTTTATATTTTATATTTTATATTTTATATTTTATATTTTATATTTTATATTTTATATTTTATATTTTATATTTTATATTTTATATTTTATATTTTATATTTTATATTTTATATTTTATATTTTATATTTTATATTTTATATTTTATATTTTATATTTTATATTTTATATTTTATATTTTATATTTTATATTTTATATTTTATATTTTATATTTTATATTTTATATTTTATATTTTATATTTTATATTTTATATTTTATATTTTATATTTTATATTTTATATTTTATATTTTATATTTTATATTTTATATTTTATATTTTATATTTTATATTTTATATTTTATATTTTATATTTTATATTTTATATTTTATATTTTATATTTTATATTTTATATTTTATATTTTATATTTTATATTTTATATTTTATATTTTATATTTTATATTTTATATTTTATATTTTATATTTTATATTTTATATTTTATATTTTATATTTTATATTTTATATTTTATATTTTATATTTTATATTTTATATTTTATATTTTATATTTTATATTTTATATTTTATATTTTATATTTTATATTTTATATTTTATATTTTATATTTTATATTTTATATTTTATATTTTATATTTTATATTTTATATTTTATATTTTATATTTTATATTTTATATTTTATATTTTATATTTTATATTTTATATTTTATATTTTATATTTTATATTTTATATTTTATATTTTATATTTTATATTTTATATTTTATATTTTATATTTTATATTTTATATTTTATATTTTATATTTTATATTTTATATTTTATATTTTATATTTTATATTTTATATTTTATATTTTATATTTTATATTTTATATTTTATATTTTATATTTTATATTTTATATTTTATATTTTATATTTTATATTTTATATTTTATATTTATATTAATAATTTTATATTTTATATTTTATATTTTATATTTTATATTTTATATTTTATATTTTATATTTTATATTTTATATTTTATATTTTATATTTTATATTTTATATTTTATATTTTATATTTTATATTTTATATTTTATATTTTATATTTTATATTTTATATTTTATATTTTATATTTTTATATTTTATATTTTATATTTTATATTTTATATTTTATATTTTATATTTTATATTTTATATTTTATATTTATATTTTATATTTTATATTTTATATTTTATATTTTATATTTTATATTTTATATTTTATATTTTATATTTTATATTTTATATTTTATATTTTATATTTTATATTTTATATTTTATATTTTATATTTTATATTTTATATTTTATATTTTATATTTTATATTTATATTTTATATTTTATATTTTATATTTTATATTTTATATTTTATATTTTATATTTTATATTTTATATTTTATATTTTATATTTTATATTTTATATTTTATATTTTATATTTTATATTTTATATTTTATATTTTATATTTTATATTTTATATTTTATATTTTATATTTTATATTTTATATTTTATATTTTATATTTTATATTTTATATTATATATTTTATATTTTATATTTTATATTTTATATTTTATATTTTATATTTTATATTTTATATTTTATATTTTATATTTTATATTTTATATTTTATATTTTATATTTTATATTTTATATTTTATATTTTATATTTTATATTTTATATTTTATATTTTATATTTTATATTTTATATTTTATATTTTATATTTTATATTTTATATTTTATATTTTATATTTTATATTTTATATTTTATATTTATATTTTATATTTTATATTTTATATTTTATATTTTATATTTTATATTTTATATTTTATATTTTATATTTTATATTTTATATTTATATTTTATATTTTATATTTTATATTTTAATATTTTATATTTATATTTTATATTTTATATTTTATATTTTATATTTTATTATTTTATATTTATATTTTATATTATATTTTATATTTTATATTTTATATTTTATATTTTATATTTTATATTTTATATTTTATATTTTATATTTTATATTTATATTTTATATTTTATATTTTATATTTATATTTTATATTTTATATTTTATATTTTATATTTTATATTTTATATTTTATATTTTATATTTTATATTTTTATATTTTATATTTTATATTTTATATTTTATATTTTATATTTTATATTTTATATTTTATATTTTATATTTTATATTTTATATTTTATATTTTATATTTTATATTTTATATTTTATATTTATATTTTTATTTTATATTTTATATTTTATATTTTATATTTTATATTTTATATTATATTTATATTTTATATTTTATATTTTATATTTTATATTTTATATTTTATATTTTATATTTTATATTTATATTTTATATTTATTATTATTTATTTTATATTTTATATTTTATATTTTATATTTTTATATTTTATATTTTATATTTTATATTTATATTTATATTTTATATTTTATATTTTATATTTATATTTATATTTTATATTTTATATTTTATATTTTATATTTTATATTTATATTTTATATTTTATATTTTATATTTTATATTTTATATTTATATTTATATTTTATATTTATATTTTATATTTTATATTTTATATTTTATATTTTATATTTATATTTTATATTTTATATTTATATTTTATATTTTATATTTTATATTTTATATTTTATATTTTATATTTTATATTTTATATTTTATATTTTATATTTATATTTTATATTTTATATATTATATTTTATATTTTATATTTTATATTTTATATTTATATTTTATATTTTATATTTTATATTTTATATTTTATATTTATATTTTATATTTTATATTTTATTTTATATTTATATTTTATATTTTATATTTTATATTTTATATTTTATATTTTATATTTAATATTTTATATTATATTTTATATTTTATATTTATATTATATTTTATATTTTATATTTTATATTTATATTTTATATTTTATATTTTATATTTTATATTTTATATTTTATATTTTATATTTTATATTTTATATTTTATATTTTATATTTATATTTTATATTTATATTTTATATTTTATATTTTATATTTATATTTTATATTTTATATTTATTTATATTTTATATTTATATTTTATATTTTATATTTTATATTTTATATTTTATATTTTATATTTTATATTTATATTTTATATTTATATTTTATATTTATATTTTATAATTTATATTTTATATTTTATATTTTATATTTTATATTTTATATTTTATATTTATATTTTATATTTTATATTTTATATTTTATATTTTATATTTTATATTTTATATTTTATATTTTATATTTTATATTTTATATATATTATATTTTATATTTTATATTTATATTTTATATTTTATATTTTATATTTTATATTTTATATTTTATATTTTATATTTTATATTTTATATATTTTATATTTTATATTTTATATTTTATATTTTATATTTTATATTTTATATTTTATATTTTATATTTTATATTTTATATTTTATATTTTATATTTATATTTTATATTTTATATTTTATATTTATATTATTTTATATTTTATATTTTATATTTTATATTTTATATTTATATTTTTATATTTTATATTTTATATATTTTATATTTTATATTTTATATTTTATATTTTATATTTTATATTTTATATTTTATATTTTATATTTTATATTTTATATTTTATATTTATATTTTATATTTTATATTTTATATTTTATATTTTATATTTTATATTTTATATTTTATATTTTATATTTTATATTTTATATTTTATATTTTATATTTTTATTTTATATTTATATTTTATATTTTATATTTTATATTTTATATTTTATATTTTATATTTTATATTTTATATTTTATATTTTATATTTTATATTTTATATTTTATATTTTATATTTATATTTTATATTTTATATTTTATATTTTATATTTTATATTTTAATTTTATATTTTATATTTTATATTTTATATTTTATATTTTATATTTTATATTTTATATTTTATATTTTATATTTTATATTTATATTTTATATTTATATTTTATATTTTATATTTATATTTTATATTTTATATTTTATATTTTATATTTTATATTTTATTTTTATATTTTATATTTTATATTTATATTTTATATTTTATATTTTATATTTTATATTTTATATTTTATATTTTATATTTTATATTTTATATTTTATATTTTATATTTTATATTTTATATTTTATATTTTATATTTATATTTTATATTTTATATTTATATTATATTTTATATTTATATTTTATATTTTATATTTTATATTTTATATTTTATATTTTATATTTTATATTTTATATTTTATATTTTATATTTATATTTTATATTTTATATTTTTATATTTTATATTTTATATTTTATATTTTATATTTTATATTTTATATTTTATATTTTATATTTTATATTTTATATTTTATATTTTATATTTTATATTTTATATTTTATATTTTATATTTTATATTTTATATTTTATATTTTATATTTTATATTTTATATTTTATATTTTATATTTTATATTTATATTTTATATTTTATATTTTATATTTTATATTTTATATTTTATATTTTATATTTTATATTTATATTTTATATTTTATATTTTATATTTTATATTTTTATATTTTATATTTTATATTTTATATTTTATATTTATATTTTATATTTATATTTTATATTTTATATTTTATATTTTATATTTTATATTTTATATTTTATTTTATATTTTATATTTTATATTTTATATTTTATATTTTATATTTTATATTTTATATTTATATTTTATATTTTATATTTTATATTTTATATTTTATATTTTATATTTTATATTTTATATTTTATATTTATATTTTATATTTTATATTTTATATTTATATTTTATATTTTATATTTTATATTTATATTTATATTTTATATTTTATATTTATATTTATATTTTATATTTTATATTTTATATTTTATATTTTATATTTTATATTTTATATTTTATATTTTATATATTTTATATTTATATTTTATATTTTATATTTTATATTTTATATTTTATATTTTATATTTTATATTTTATATTTTATATTTTATATTTTATATTTTATATTTTATATTTTATATTTTATATTTTATATTTTATATTTTATATTTTATATTTTATATTTTATATTTTATATTTTATATTTTATATTTTATATTTTATATTTTATATTTTATATTTTATATTTTATATTTTATATTTTATATTTTATATTTTATATTTTATATTTTATATTTATATTTTATATTTTATATTTTATATTTTATATTTTATATTTTATATTTTATATTTTATATTTTATATTTTATATTTTATATTTTATATTTTATATTTTATATTTTATATTTTATATTTTATATTTATATTTTATATTTTATATTTATATTTTATATTTTATATTTTATATTTTATATTTTATATTTTATATTTTATATTTTATATTTTATATTTTATATTTTATATTTTATATTTTATATTTTATATTTTATATTTTATATTTTATATTTTATATTTTATATTTTATATTTTATATTTATATTTTATATTTTATATTTTATATTTTATATTTTATATTTTATATTTTATATTTTATATTTTATATTTTATATTTTATATTTTATATTTTATATTTTATATTTTATATTTTATATTTTATATTTTATATTTTTATATTTTATATTTTATATTTTATATTTTATATTTTATATTTTATATTTTATATTTTATATTTTATATTTTATATTTTATATTTTATATTTTATTATTTTATATTTTATATTTTATATTTTATATTTTATATTTTATATTTTATATTTTATATTTTATATTTTATATTTTATATTTTATATTTATATTTTATATTTTATATTTTATATTTTATATTTTATATTTTATATTTTATATTTTATATTTTATATTTTATATTTTATATTTTATATTTTATATTTTATATTTTATATTTTATATTTTATATTTTATATTTTATATTTTATATTTTATATTTTATATTTTATATTTTATATTTTATATTTTATATTTTATATTTTATATTTTATATTTTATATTTTATATTTTATATTTTATATTTTATATTTTATATTTTATATTTTATATTTTATATTTTATATTTTATATTTTATATTTTATATTTTATATTTTATATTTTATATTTTATATTTTATATTTTATATTTTATATTTTATATTTTATATTTTATATTTTATATTTTATATTTTATATTTTATATTTTATATTTTATATTTTATATTTTATATTTTATATTTTATATTTTATATTTTATATTTTATATTTTATATTTTATATTTTATATTTTATATTTTATATTTTATATTTTATATTTTATATTTTATATTTTATATTTTATATTTTATATTTTATATTTTATATTTTATATTTTATATTTTATATTTTATATTTTATATTTTATATTTTATATTTTATATTTTATATTTTATATTTTATATTTTATATTTTATATTTTATATTTTATATTTTATATTTTATATTTTATATTTTATATTTTATATTTTATATTTTATATTTTATATTTTATATTTTATATTTTATATTTTATATTTTATATTTTATATTTTATATTTTATATTTTATATTTTATATTTTATATTTTATATTTTATATTTTATATTTTATATTATATTTTATATTTTATATTTTATATTTTATATTTTATATTTTATATTTTATATTTTATATTTTATATTTTATATTTTATATTTTATATTTTTATATTTTATATTTTATATTTTATATTTTATATTTTATATTTTATATTTTATATTTTATATTTTATTTTATATTTTATATTTTATATTTTATATTTTATATTTTATATTTTATATTTTATATTTTATATTTTATATTTTATATTTTATATTTTATATTTTATATTTTATATTTTATATTTTATATTTTATATTTTATATTTTATATTTTATATTTTATATTTTATATTTTATATTTTATATTTTATATTTTATATTTTATATTTTATATTTTATATTTTATATTTTATATTTTATATTTTATATTTTATATTTTATATTTTATATTTTATATTTTATATTTTATATTTTATATTTTATATTTTATATTTTATATTTTATATTTTATATTTTATATTTTATATTTTTATATTTTATATTTTATATTTTATATTTTATATTTTATATTTTATATTTTATATTTTATATTTTATATTTTATATTTTATATTTTATATTTTATATTTTATATTTTATATTTTATATTTTATATTTTATATTTTATATTTTATATTTTATATTTTATATTTTATATTTTATATTTTATATTTTATATTTTAATATATTATATTTTATTTTATTAAAAGAAACAACTAAAAACTAAACTTATTGTGGGTTTTTTTTTATGATTAAATGAAATTAAATAGATAAAATGAATAAAATGAAACGTTAATTTTTCATTTAAGGGAATGCTGAGGATGTGTGAGTGAGGTAAATGTAGAGGGGGCTCAAGGTTGCTATCGGGGGTAAACAAATGCAGGGCTCTTAGATTTACCACAGGACGGGAGGGATAAGTGAGCTCAAGTGGCAAACCACCCAGCCACGAGAGTCGGAGAAATTAATAAATTTTTCTTTTGTAGTTTTTTTTATTTTATTGCCTATCAGAAGCATGCAACTTTTCTGTGCTGACGCGTTTTAAAATTGCGGGAAGAACACGACCACAGGTAGGCTAGCCGGTGCAACCTTTTTAAGCATGCTAATTTTTCCCAGTTTCAGTTTTTCAAATAAATAAATATATTTTTTTTTGTGAATTTTTCTTTAAGAATTTTAAACGGCGCGTAACACATTATTACTTATATATGGTTGTGTCCTGTGAACCTTGATTTTCAGCTGGTCTTCTAACAAACATTATCGATGCTGAATTAAAAGCTTTTTCGTTGGCGATAACTAACATTCCTGGGGTGCCAAACATCATTAGTAAATGTCTCAATGGTTCCTTAACGTGTTCTACTGCTCTTGATTGGAGTATTCTAGTCTGAGCATATTTTGATAACTTATCTATTGCTGATAGAATAAGTCTTTTTTCTGCATAGAATGTTTGAACGGTGCCCATAATTCTCTCTGATGTACATTGTCCATTTATTACAGAGGGGTTAAGATATCGTTTAAGAATGTCTATTAAATCTTGTTCTGAATATGTTTGTCATTTAACTATGTGCCTGTGGTATGTGGGAAATGGAATTGAAAATTTATAGTTGTTTTCTTGATCTAATTCAATGAAAATTTGATTTTTAAATACGTTTATTGGTACTTCTGTGGTGGTGATTAGATTATGGGATGATATTATTTATTTACAAGGCATCTAATACTTTCGCCATATTTTTTATCTGCTATCTCTATCCTGTTGACTTCATATGGAACGTTTACTTCCATATCCTTCAAAGTCAAATATTTGATACAAGAATTTTTAAATAGATTTTTTAAGATTGCTTTCATCATTTAAATTTTCTTAGATCTTTTAATCGTGATAGATTTTTTATGACTAACGCTTGATATTTAAAAATTGTTCTTTTAATGATGTTGTAATCGAATATTATGCGACACTAAACATATATATGAGGGTATATTACAATATATGGTGAAATAGTATGAGTCATCAGGAAAAAAATTATAATTAAAAGAATGAACATGTTTGATTTTATAACTTTCAGAACAAGTGTGCAAGATATATGAAATAGAAATAATTTGTGTATATATTATAAAGGCTAGCGTAAGACGAATTGCTTGAACAATGATTTGTGCGACAGCAACTCATTGTTAAGCCATGTCATGTTGTCCGAACTTGTTGAGTGTGGCTTGCAACAACAATGCTAGGTATGATTCAAACCAATTAGCGCATTGAGTTCGATAATGACATAGATTGCTTAAACATTTGCATGGTGCACAGGAAGAGTCATTGAAACCTTTGTGGCAAGCTAACTTTGTGCAGCGTACAATACGGTTGTGTTTAAACATGGAAATTTTCGAAAGTGATAAACACGAAATAAAAGAAAAATTAAAAGTGGGGCATACACTTTAGTAAAAAGAAATCGTGAGGTTTTTAATATATTTATGGACATAAAAAAGTGTGATGGTAACATTTTAAAAAAGATTGTCATTTGTGATCGATGCAAAGGTTTGTACATGTGCAACGTACGCAGTACATCAAATCTTTTGAGGCACCACTGCTACAAAAAATATAAAGTGGATAAAGAAAATCAAAATTAAGTTAAAGTACAACCTAACTGTGACCTCAAGAAAAAATGTGTATAATTAGTTGTTCAGTGGGTTGTTGGCAGAGTTGGGCGTAGTGCACTTAATGTTGAGTGCACTCAGCCTTTTACTAGCACTAAAATATATTGAAAGAAATTCTATTTTCCACTATTTTTTTATCAGCTTAGTGATAGTGAAGAGATGCTTCACTATCACTAGGGATTTTAGTGGTAGTGTTAAATTGTTGCACTATAACTAAATTGAGTAGTAGTCACTAAATCTCCACTACACTCAAATAGTGCAAAATTTTAACAGTCACTAAATGAAAGCTGAAATTGAAAGTTTTTCCACTCAACTTTCAAATACGACTAGTTTTAAAACTATTTCAGTTAGACTCGAATTAAAAAAAAATCTATAATTAAGAAAAACTATTTTTCGAGCTCCTGGTCATATATTTTTACTAAGAAAACAACAACAACAGCTCTGATCACCAAGCTAGGATCAGATAGACAGTTTATATAAAATTGGTGTTATTTAAAATAATAGTTTCATGAGTTAAATTGCTTAAAACAAATAATTGTTAGTATAGCTTATTTTTCTTGTTTTACTCAATATATATATTATATTTCACTATATACTTATTACTTATATTTCACTAAGAATAGCATAGAAACATACAAATTTCTGTGTAATATTTAAATACTCAATACTACAAGTAAACTGATCCTGTTTTCTTTCAATTGAATGATACTTTCTTTGCTGTACCACTATAAGTGCAAGTATTTTTTTTTGCACTATTTATTTAGTGCAAAAAAAAATGTTCCACTAAGCTGTAAATATTTGTTTTTCCACTATTCTTACATGAATTTGAGTGAGAAAATTTTCACTATCACTATCACTCATGTATAGGGAGGCTTTTATTTTTCAATTCAGCAGTGAAAATTAATATAAGATAGAGAATAATTTTACACTACCAGTACATGTAAGCTGAAACTGCAAATTTAGTGCACTACGCCCAACTCTGGTTGTTGGTAACTGTAGGCCCTTCAACGTAATTAACGACGTAGGTCTTCGTAATTTGGTACAGTTTATTCTCAACACCGGACACACATTTGGCAAAAATATGGACTTAAAAACCTGCTACCTCATTCCACAACTGTGGCCAGAAATGTCACCAGCCTTTATGATGAGCAGTGTGTTTTATTGAAGGAAGAATTGGGCTGTTTTAAGAACAACGGTTTTACCATTACCTGCGACTAGTGGACGGACAACTTTTTGAGGACATCATACATTGGCGTCACAGTTCACTATATTAAGAATGGAGCTATTGTGCATAAGATGCTTGCAATGAGGGGAATGGATAACGTGCAACATACAGGTAGTTTTCTTAGCGTATTATATAAGTATATATATAATTTCTATTAACTTCAGGATGTAATATTAAAATGAAAATCGTAAAACTTTTAAGAGACTTTGATTGCGAATTTAACGAAATGGTGACTAGACACTGATAGGGGGGTCAAACGAAAACGGCCTTCAAGAATGATAGACACATTTTTTGTATCAACCATCTGCTCAATGTTGTCGAAAAAGGTATTGCAGATGTTGAAGAAGTCAGCTTGATTTCAACAGCTTGCGTGAAACTCGTCAAATATTTTAAAAAGACAAGGATAAACAGTACTCTCAATACTACTCTCAAAAGTTACACGCCTACCCGATGGAATACAATATTCTACTTATTGCAATCAGTGCAACAAAACTGGGCGGATATAATTCGAATACTGCAAGAAAAAAAGAGACCAAAAGAATTTCCGATCTAAATGTGTGCAAAATTAATGAATTAGTGGAGGTCTTAAAAAATTTTGAGGAGTCGTCAAGGATGTTTGAGGGTGAAGCGTACCCTACGCTGCATTGTGTTTATCCACAAATTCACAAACTAAAAGCAATATGCAGGAGTGTTCAAATAAATGATTCTGATATGCTCAAAAAAATTAAGGAGAAATTACTGTTTCATATATTTAATGTAATTGAGCCGAATATCAATGACTAACACAAAATAGCACTTTTTATTCCCACCTGCAAATAAGCTGCAGAATTTTGAAAAGAGTGAAAAAAGAAGAGTTTTAGAAAAATGCAAGGAGATGATCAAACTTTATGAGAATCCTGCCAACGTCGATTTCTTAACAGAACTTGTAGATGGTGACGGAGATGCATTTAGTGCTTTTGTCCAAACTTCAACAGTGCTAAGTCAGGGGGATGAGGTATGCAATCAAACCCTCAGATACGAGACTGAAACAGTATTATACTACAAGGATTTTAATTTATTGGAGTGGTGGGAGGCACATCAAAGAGAGTACCCATTGCTTTATAAGCTAAGTTGTCTCGTATTCGCAACACCAGCAAGCTCAGAGGCATCAGAAAGAGTTTTTTTTCAAAGCACGCCACTTATTGTCCGAGAGAAAGTCAGTACTTGGAAAAAATACAAATAATGTCGACCAAATAATGTTTCTTAACAGCAATTTAGATTTAAATAATATTTGTGCTCATGCTGTTTTTATTAATTAATTACTATTTATTTAATGTATATATATATCTTTTTTAAAAGTTTTTTGGTTTATTTCAATTTTATTTTATTATTTTTTTAATTACATACTTCTTGCTTTTTTATTTATTTGATTTAAATATGAATTCTTATATGCATAAATAATAATAATTTGCTTAAATAAAAAAACCCTTAAATAAAAAAAAGACACAGTTACGATAGTATCGTAAGTACAGACGTAGAATTCCTTTTTCTATAGTAATAGAGCAAAGTTCTGAATTTTTTATTTATATTTTTCAAAACTTTTTTAAAACATTTCATCTTCTAAATAAAAATTATTCAAAAACGAATTTGTTCTTGTTGTTGCCTTCTTCAAACTTACTTGATCTAAAAAGCTCACAATTAAACTCATGTTAAAATTTGTTTTGTTTTATAAAAAATTTTCGTTTGATATATATATATTATATATGTTTATGCTCTTTACTACAGGAAAAATAAATAATTCAAATTTTTCCGATATTTATTTCCATTTATTAAACATAACTTTGAATTACATTTACTTTTAACCAACATAAAAAATTAACAACAAATTCATCACTAAAAATATCAAACGAAAGCTTTTTATAAAACAAAACAAAGTTTTACATGAATTTAATTAGATCAAGTAAGTTAAAAGAAGAAGAACAACAACAAATATGTTTTTGAATAATTTTTATTTAGAAGATGGAATGTTTTAAAATAGTTTTGAAAAATATAAATGAAAAAAAACAGAATTTTTCTCTATTACTATATAAAAAGGAATTCTACGGCTATACTTACGATACTATCGAAACTATGTCTTTTTTTATAGATATTCTGAATTTCTACTCTGGAAATTTGGTAGCTACAGTCGGCATATGACAATCGAAGTATGACATATTAAAATAGTTTAAATCAATTTATTAAAATATATACATATTATTACAACGATTTGTTTTTAGTAAAAGTGGCATACATATAAATTATATATTTTCCTTACATATATATTATGTAACGTTCACAAAAAACATGATAAATATATTTATATAAACAGTAGTAATTTATTTTTTTTTTTATTTTTATTTATTTATTTGATATTTAATATTAGTATTTTAAGAACATGTTCTTTTGAAATACAAAGATAAAAGCTTAATAATAACATTATATTGTATATTAATATTGTAATTTAGTTTTAATAATGGATTTATTATTATTATTATTAAGATTTATTTTTATAACTAAATCATAACGATTACATTTTTCACAGGGTTTTTACATTTAATTAAATTGAATTAAAAACAAGAGCAATGACTCAGGATCCGCGGGATCGTCATACCCGACACTCCATAAGGGAATGCCCTGCGGCAAAATTCAAAAATTTAAAAAATTTATAAAAAAATTATTATTTATTTAATTTAAAAACTAGAATTTAAAGAATTTATAGAATAGGCAGCTGGAAAAGGGAGAAAAAGAGCATAAAGACATAGAACATAGATACAGAAGAGAAAAATGATTTCTATCAGTTCCCACACACAACTTTTAAGTGAAGTAGTTAAATATGGCCTGCTTAAAGTCACCTTTTCTTTCCAAAGACTTAATAGTGTTTGGTAAACTATTCCATAATCTAATGGCATTAATGAAAAATAACCTAGTAGAGTTTAAATAATACCATGTTGGTATTAAAAATATTTTCATTCTTACTGACTGACATAAATTGAGTTTTTCAAAGAGGTACCAAGGAGTTTTGGAGTAAATAAGTCCATGTAGGAAAATACAATTTCTTGCGTTAAGATAGTTAATAATGTCACAGCCAAGGATACTTTTTTTGAACTGAGTTATATGGTCAAATCTGTGAATATTGTAGACATATCGCGTGGCATGATTAAACGCAACTTGCAACTTATGTTCTGAACGCGAGTCAAGTTTACTGTAAATAACCTCAAAATATGTTATAATGGGCATTATTAATTGCAAGACAAGTTTAAGTCGAACGTCTACAGGAGTAAATTGAGCTGACATTTTGAGATTGCGTAGGGTAAAATAAATGTTACGCACTACGTTATTAATATGATCCGTACATGTTAAAGACGAGTTTATGTGATAGCCAAGACTTTTAATGCTACTTACAAGTTTCAGTTTGTGGTCTCCTATAAGTAAGTCCGGTAGGTCATCAACTATTATTTTATATCTACTAATAGGCAGCACATAAGATTTGAGAGGATTAAGTCTAAGACAATTTTTTATGGCCCAGCAGTTGATATCATTAAGATCCTCATTTATTCTACAACATAAATTTTCTAAGAGACCAGTTCTGCGCGAAAGGTATAGCTGGACATCATCTGCATAGGCATGCATAGATGCATTTTTACAAGATAAGAAAATATCATTTATGAAAATTGAAAAAAGTAGAGGGCCAAGAACTGACCCTTGGGGTACTCCACTGATGACAGGCTTAAATAGAGAGCACCTTTCGCCAGCACATACTCTTTGCTTTCTGTTGGACAAATAGCATTGTATTAGCTCTACAGCGTCATTGCAAAAACCATACAAGCACTTTAGTTTTTGACATAGTAATATATGATTTATGGAATCAAACGCTTTAGAGAAATCTAGCATACAGAGGAGAGTAGTGTGTCCTTCATCATATGGCTTCCTAATGTCATCTAGGACTTTTAACATGGCTGTTGAGCAACTGTGTCCTAATCGAAATCCGGATTGCAATGAAGATAAGAGGTTGTTCAAGTTTAGGAAATTTAAAATCTGTTCAGCCATTATTGCTTCACATACCTTTGATAGACATGATAATATGCTGATAGGCCTAAAATCATTTGGTTCACACGCAGAGGGTTTTTTCGCAACAGGCATTACTTTTGCAGTTTTCCAGAGCTTCGGAAAAGATGACGTTGTAAAACAATGATTAATTATGTGTGTTAGTGGCCCAATAACATAGGGTAAAATTAGTCTGATAAATTTAATCGAAATCCCATCTTCACCAATCGCATTCGATTTTACTTTTATAAGGTGTTTGTAAACTTCATATTCAGTAACATTAGAAAATTGAAAACTCGGTTCAACTAGAACATTTGAAAATGCTTCGATATCAGCACTGCTAACAATAGAACTATTGCATAGGAAAAAATCATTGAGAGTATTAGGGTCAATAAAACAATCCGAAACAGGTTTAGAACCCATTCCAAGTTTTCTTAAATTTTTCCAGAGTACTTTTGAAGGAAGAGTTGTGTTTAATTTTTGAGAGTAATACCTTTTTTTAGATTGCCTAATTAATACAACTGAAGCATTACGTGCAACTCTATACTGTTCCCATTTTTCCGAGGAAGGATTCTTTTTCCATACCCTGTGCAACTTATTGCGTTTCTTTATTGCATTTTGGACACTCATATTGTACCATGGACATGAGATATTTTTAATAACTACTGTTCGTGTAGGAACATGCCTTGAATAGAGGCGGTTGAGCAAGGAAGAAAAATGGGTCAATTTTTCATCCACACTAACATAAAACCAAATATCACTCCAAAAAGAGTGACAAGCATCATAATTCAAGGACGAGAGATCAATAGATTTAAAGTCAGCGTAAGATATAGTTTTGGAAACAGCTGGTTGCAAAAGTTTAATATCAAGAGTGCAAAAAATTAAATCATGATCAGACAGGAAGTATATCTGGTCGAAAAGTAAGACTAAAGAAACATTAGAAACAATAAAGTAATCAAGAAGACTAGGCACATCATTATTAGCTAAGTAATTGAATAGCTACATCCACATATCACAAGCGTTATATTTTTTAAACAGTTTACATCAATAAATTATTTTATATACATATATATGTGTGTGTCGACAATGAATAACGACTAAACTCAAAATATCGTAAAAAAGGTACATGGCATTTTCTTCGTTGCCAATCTTTGATAGAATGCAGGAAAACATTTTTTGCACAGAATAGATAACCTCTTAATTCTGCACCTATTACCATTGGCGTCGGAAGCGGGGGAAAAGGGGGGCAGTTGCCCCCACTTTTTTAGCTAGATAAACAATTTAAAAAGAAAACTTCAAAAGTTATTCAAATTGTCAGTTTTTTTTACAACGATAATATTTTTGTATAAGATATTTTCCTCTTCTTTCTCTCTTCTTCATAAGCATGCTTGCGGATAACCATTTTCTTTCTCTGTGTTTGCAAAAAGATAGAACAAAATTTAGAGTTTCTACTGCAAACCCAGCACTTCAGTTTAAAAGCACCCTTAAGTATGTAGCTTAATACTGTAATATTGTAATCGAAGCCTTTAACGGAAAAGTGCCTTCTGAACAAAATCTAAAAACAAAACTAGATCTTTATGCAGATGAGTTTGATGTGAGCGACCTCCACGCGCAACTTAAATTGCTGAAGCAATTGCCTGGCCAAACACCTTCAAATTGTAGTGGCATTGTATCCCAATTTGCAAAAAATTCGGATACTGTAAAAAAACTATTAAATGAAGTTGAAAAACTTATTGCTTTGCTTTTGACTGTGCCTGCATCAGCAGCTTCATCTGAGCGTTTTTTAGTGCACTAAGACGACTTAAAACGTATCTTCGAGCAACTATGACACAGAAACGACTCACTCATGCGGCACTTATACACATTCACAAAGATAAAACCGAAGAATTGAATTCGATGGAGGTGGTGAAAGAGTTTGTTTCTCGCAATGACAGAAAGAAACATTTTGGAATAATTTAAATTGATATTTTTTTGTACCTCATTGCATTTAAACCATGTAAAGATATACCTAGTCTTGCTTTATAAAAGCAACCATTATTTCTTATATTTTCATATTACCATATGAAAGATCCTTTAAAGAATGATCTCTAATATTGAAATTGGAAGAACTTTTAAAAAGAATGAAATTTTAATATTTTTTATATATTTTTATATTTTTTTTATTTTAAACTAAAATAAAAAATTTGTGTATTCACATTCATGTTTTTTTGAAGAAATTTTGGTGAACTTTTTTTGCACCACCATTTGTACTGCCCCCCAGATAAAATTCGCTTCCGACGCGCTTGCCTATTACCGTTTGTAACGTTTCATATAATTCAGAAAAAAGGTCGGAATAAGTAAAATAAAAATATCGGTTTTTACGATAATTTGGCTTAGTCGTTATTCCTTGTCGACACAGATATATTTATATAAGCTGATATAATTTTTGTTAAAAATACTTCGATTGTCATATACTGACTGTAGCTACTCTATTGCCAGAGAGTATGAATTAAGAACATATTAAAAAATTTCATAACTGAACCAACAACAATTACCAAGCAAATCTAAAACAACGACGCACAGAGAAGAGCATGATCACAGCGGTTGAGCAGCGTTAGAAGGGATGAACCGAATCGTCCACAGAAAATTAACAGAACTTTGCTTACTATGTCCCACTTATCACTCGGCAATTCTCGAGCAATGTCACTCGTTACACACGAAAATTCGCTCTGGTAGCAAGATCTCTTTGTCTCAAACTGATTATTCGCCTGCATGAGGGGATTTACAAAAGTCCCTTTTCAACCCGAATAGTCAACAAACTACTTGTGGCGAAAGCAATTATTACTCATAGAATTGCCGAATGAATAATGGCCCTTTGCAGTGCATGCAGAACCAAAACAACAATATCAGCAGTTAGTAGCAATGTTGCCAGTTATGTTGGAAAAATCCCATTCGTGGTAATTTTTGATTGCCTCTAGGAATTTTTGTTTTTGGGAATTCCTATTAAATTTTTTAATTCAGCGTGGTATTTTTTTAATTGGCGTGGGAATTCAGCTGGGTATTTTTTTTATTTCCGTGGGAGTTTGGTAATAGTCTTCTTAAAAATTTTTTTGTTTTAGTAAACAAAATTTCTTTGTGGTATTTCTAATTTTTTTTTAAATTACAGCTGAAAGTTATCTATATGAGCTTGTTATTAATTATGTTGATTTTCTATGATTTAAATACAAATTCTAAATGTTTGATAGCTTTAAACATACTTGATTTTAAATACAAATTCTAGTTGTTTGATAGTTTAAAATCGTTTATTGAGCTTAAGGTCAGGTTAGAATAATTAATTGCTCTAACGAATTTTTCCGAAGAAACAACATTTTAAAATCGTTTGTGCATATGGGATTTATTGTAGTATTTTGTAATGCGAATGATATTTTTGTGGCAATTTTAAATGCATATGGAATTTTTGGTGGTATTTCTAAAACGCGTGGAATTTTTGTAGTATTTTTTAATAATTCTGGGTTTTTTTTTTTATATTTTTTATTGCGGTGGAAACTTTTTGTTTATCTTTATCATGGTAATTTTTGTTGTATTTAATTTCTGTTAATGTGGAAAAGTAACTTTTTGTCGGAATTGTTTCAAATTTTAACTGGAAACCTTGGCTTGTAGCAAAACATTTTTTTGTAGCCACATACTGGCTCTCTAGCTAAATGCATCTGTATTCTCTATTGTATACAACCCAACAAGCCATGAATGTGACTGTTCCAGCTAAACGGTACTTAAAATGGCAGCGTCTGATTTGGTGGTATGAAAACGACATGTTTTTGTACCTTTAAACCGTTCTCTATGTAATTGTAGAGTCCTTTTTTATATTTATCAAGATTCGAATTTATATTTATGCCATATTCGCTTGATGCGTCGTTTGTTCTTGTGTTTTTTCCCTCTCTTTTTCACCCATTCGACAAAAAACTCTGAAATATGCATTGAATCAGTTGAGTTGCCGTTTATTTTTTAGTTTATTGTTGCAACTTAATAAAAACTATTTTAAGAAAAGGTTACAATTGTTTAACAACAAATAAAATTAATATACAACTTAAAGTTTTCTATATGAGCTTGTTATTTATTATGTTGATTTTCCTTGATTTTAAATACAAATTCTAGTTGTTTGATAGTTTAAAATCGTTTATTGAGCTTTAGGTCAGGTAAGAACAATTAACTGCTCTAACTATTTAATCAAACAGATAACTAATTAATCAGCTAGTGCTGTTTTCCTTTTCATATTGAAAATATTGTTGTTTCTTTGGAAAAAATTCGTTAGAGCAATTAATTGTTCTAACCTGACCTAAAGCTCAATTTTATTTGCAATTTCAACGATTTTAAAGTATCAAAAAAAACTAGCATTTGTATCTAAAATCAAGAATGTTTTAAATTATTAAACATTTAGAATTTAATAAATGGTACGCTTACATGAAACACACATTGCATAGTTTGCTGACAACGAAACGGTCCGCTTCAGTGCTTTTAAAAGTGCACACCGTTTTCAACCGAGCTATCTGGGTAACTAAAAAAAATGAAAGCAACTGATGAGTATTTATATATGTATGTTTTACATACATATTAATAAAAAAAAACAACAACAACAACAAAAGCAGCACAACAACGAACGACGTGATTACGAACCAAACAAGCAAACACAACAAAAACAACAACAACAACCTTAAAAACAGCATAAGCAGCTACTGCAGCTAAGCAGCTTGTGCATTTCTCATACGAATAAATGAGTTTTTCATCTTCTTAGATTTTGCTATTTTATTAGATATTCGTTTTATTCCCACTAAATGAATATTAAAGGCTGTATTTACCCCAAAGTGTCAAATATCACTTTGAAAAATTTCGTGAAAATGACCCCCATACAAACCGCGCTGTAAGACGTAATTCTACGTCAAAAAGTATAAATATAAACAGGTTGCGTTTACTATATTTGCATTTTTTCATGTTATTTGTTTTCGAATAATTCAAAACGTGTGCAGATTTAGGCACCTAAGATTTCATGGGTACAGTAAGTGAAGTGAGAATCAGGTAAGATAATTAAAGCAGATGTTTTGATACTAATTCCAAATGGCTGGTTTACGGAAACTCTTAAAAATACTTATTAATAGGTGGCAAACCTATTATAAAAATTACATAATTTTGCAATTTTGACAACGGATTCGGATTCAGCGACTCATTTTTACGTAAAGTTAGCGCCAGCGCCGAATTCGTAAAAATAAGTAAATTAACATTGCAAACCCTATCCACCATCTTAAATTTTAAAATTCCGACTTTAGAATCGAAATCAGCGACCCGTAACACTGTTAAATGATGTTTAAAAGTCTTAAGAATACATATTATTAGGTGGCATCCCTATTATAAAAAATAACATAATTTTCAAATTCTGACAACGGATTCGGATTCAGCGACCAATTTTTACGTAAAGTTCGCGCCAGCACGATTTTTAATTCGTTAAATTAAAAAATTATGGGCAACCCTATTAACCATATTGAATTTTAAAAGTCTGACTTCAGATTGAAAATCAGTGACCTTCTAAATCTGTTAATTGATGTTTAAAACTCTTAAAAATACATTTTACTAGGTGGAAATACTGTTGTAAAATTTTAGGTGGCAGCCCTAACTTCCATATTGAATTTTCGAACTTTGACAGGTATATAATAATTTAGTAGTAAAGGGCTCACTGAATTCTTTAGCCCATCTTTTAATGAAACCAAGGACTCCTCTTGCCTTATTTATCACCATATTAACGTGGAGACTGAAGCGAAGTTTTGAATCCATAATAGCACCAAGATCGAGAAAACTGGAAACTATTTCTAAGTTAGTGTTATTTATAGTGTAATTTATGTTATTAGCAGATCTTCGCGAGAATGTCATTTGCTTACATTTTTTTAAGTTGAGATTTAATATATTTAAGCTACATATTGGTGCATTTTTGCACCAGTAGCTTTAGAATTTTCTCCAGGTGAGCGCGCAAGTGATATTACTCGGCACTGTAGAGGTTATGTTAGCATGGACCTTTGACAGTATAAATTATTTTTGGTTTGAGTCGATTCGGTCGTTTACTTGGATTTTACGACCACGGCGAGCAGCAATATTTGGTTTTTTTTTAATTTTTTATTTTTGAAAATATCTGAAAAAATTTAAAATCGCAATATCGAAAATTGCTTTTCAATAGTAAATGTTGTAAGTTTTAAATTTTATGTTAAACAAAATGCAGAGCCCGTTTGCTCTTTTAAAATGGACAAGTACGGCTGTTAAGGTATGTGATGCAGCTAGTGGTGCAAAAATGCATCAGTCCGCTCAGCCCTTACCTGTGGAGGTAAAAATTTTAAATTTTGCCAGACAAAGTTTAGGGCCATATATAGACTCTGGATAAGGTTTCATCGATTTTGGCAAGGTAGTTTAGGAGCCGCCGGAAATGGGTAAAGAGGAAAAAATTTTTAGTTCTAGTCCCTCCTTCTGCGGTTAGGAACACCTGCATCATAAAATCCAAAACTACGGCATTTATTATCCGAAAAGTTTTCCACTGTACATTACAAGTACAGTTTATCATTTGACAGTAGTTTTTAAAAGCTGACTCCAATACATATTTAATGACGCATGCAATGCAGCTGAAGGTCTTATAGTAAATAAAATGTTTATATATTAAAGGCATGCACAAGTGCATGTTTCAATTCAAAAGCAGTTTTTACTTTTTGCTTTTGTGAAACCAAATATTTATAGTGCAAATCACGTTGACAGAGACTTAGCGGATATTTTGTTAAACAAAATTGACGGACAATTTAGGGCAAACATCGACAATTGCAATTCACTTAACGATATAATAAATAAATTCACTTTACTAAGAATACTGGATGACCCAAGGACAATAGACTATAGGCACAAAAAACAAAATCAAAATAACAATAGTTCTGGTCAATATCAAATAAATAGAAATAGTTCTGGACGCTATATTCAAAATAGTATTCAAAATAATAATTCTGGACGATATCCACAAAATAATAATTCTGGACGATATCCACAAAATAATAATTCTGGTCGATATATTCAAAATAAAAATTCAAGACAATACAGACAAAACTATAACTCTCAACAACCCAGACAAAATCTGCAGAACCAAAGAATTGAAATTGAAAACATTCAGGAGGACGACATAAATTTTCAAAACGAGCCTCGGAATGTAAACTGCCAATAATAAAAATTCACATTGGTAACGAGAATATAAAATGCTTAGTTGATACAGGCTCAACTACAAGCATTATACAACCTAACGTATTAATTAATTTTCCACTACAAAAACTAAAAGAACCAAAAATATTTTCGACAATTAATGGTTTAAACAAAATTACCAACGAAAAAATTACTCCAATACCAAGAGAATTTCAAAAAGCAGGAACCATATCTTGGAAAGTGGTTAATCTTCATAATCGAAATTATGATGCTATTATAGGGCAAAATGTATTAACAACTTTACAAGCAAGAGTTGATCTGGAAAACAGGTTTCTAGAGATAAAAGGGAATAAAATATTTTTTTTAGATAGTCCGTACCCATTCGATATCGAAAGTATACAAACGTTAGAACCCATTAGTAACCGCTTAATGGAAAATATAAATTTAGATCATATTAATTCAGAAGAAAGATTAAAGTTACAGAATCTTTTACAACAATTTGAAGATTTATTTTACTTTGAAAACGATAATTTGCCTTTTACCCATGAAATCCAACATGAAATAATAACTAAAAACTGTCAGCCTATTTACTCAAAAATATATAGATATCCACGAGTTCACGAAGTCGAAATTGAAAAACAAATCTCGGAAATGCTAAAACAAGGCATAATAGTTGAAAGCAACTCACCTTTCAATAGCCCTCTTTGGATTGTCCCCAAAAAACTGGACAATTCGGGTACAAAAAAGAGGAGAATCGTAATCGATTACAGGAAATTAAATGAAATCACACTTTGTGATAAATTTCCAATTCCAAATATCGAATCAATTTTAGATAAATTGGGCAGGGCACAGTATTTTACTACATTAGACTTGGCCAAAGGGTTTCACCAAATTTTAGTGAAACCCGAAGATAGAAAAAAACAGCTTTCTCTACTCCTTTCGGACACTTTGAATTTACCAGGATGCCTTTTGGATTAAAAAATGCACCTGCAACATTTCAAAGATTGATGAATTCAGTCCTGAGAAAGCACATTAACAAAATCTGCGTAGTATATTTAGACGATATCCTCATCTTCAGCACAAGCTTAGAAGAACACTTAGAGAATATCAGACAAGTATTTAACACACTACGTAAGGCCGGTTTAAAAATCCAAATAGACAAATGTAATTTTATGTGTAAAGAAACACAATATTTAGGACACATTTTAACATCGGAAGGTATAAAACCAAATCCGGATAAAATAAGCGCAATAAAAGACCTGAAATTACCACAAACCCAAAAACAAATAAAATCGTTTTTAGGAATTACAGGCTACTACAGGAAATTCATCAAAGATTATGCTAAAGTAGCATACCCAATAATAAAATATCTTAAAAAGGATTTAAAAGTAAATAAAGATGATCCAAACTATATTTCAGCATTTGAAAAATTAAAAACAATCATTACTGATTACCCCATCCTAAGATACCCAAATTTCAATACACAGTTTAAACTCGTCACCGATGCAAGTAATTTTGCTTTAGGCGCTGTTTTGATGCAGGACGGTCATCCTATCTCCTATGCGTCTAGAACACTTAATGACCACGAAAAGAATTATGCAACGGTAGAAAAAGAACTTCTTGCTGTAGTTTGGGGAGTGCAGTACTTTAGGCCATATTTGTTTGGTAAAGAGTTTATTCTTCATACTGATCACCAACCACTGAAGTGGTTACAAGCCAAACGCTCAGGAAAGGATATAAATCCAAGACTCCAACGTTGGCTAATACAACTTGGAGAATATGATGCTAAAATCGATTATATTAAAGGAAAAGATAATAAAATAGCAGATTTTCTTAGTAGAATTGATACAGGAAGCTATGAGATAAATTACCTAGAAAATGATGATAATGATTCTTTGGAAGTTCAAACAGTTCACTCTCAAGAGGAAGAAGCATTAGATCATATACCCATTTTAGATACCGTTTTGAACAGATTTAAGACACAAATAATTCTCGTAGAACATAAAACTCAAGAATTTGAAATTATAGATGGCAAGAAACGCATATATATTCAACAGGAAGAAATACCACACGATATTTCCGACATACTAAGAAGACATATTAAAGATGGAAAAACGGGAATCTACTCATATTTAAATGATAGATTTTACCATCAGGTACAATTAAAAATAATTGAAATGTATTCTCAATACCATAGAATAAAATTTGTTAAATGTAGTCACCTTGCTAAAGATATGAGGGACGAACACGAAACACTAAAACAAATTTCTTTATATCATACAAAAGAATCTGGTCATTCAGGCATAGAAGCAACTTACGAAGGAATAAAAAGAAAAATATTTTTCCCAAACTTAAAGATCTTCATAACAAAAGAAATTAATAACTGCAATATTTGTACTGGAGCAAAATATTACTTTGATAAGCAAATCTATATAAAGAATATTTCATCCATAAAATCAAAAATTCGTACAATTATTCCAAACAAAACCAGAACAAAGAGAGGATTACTTAATTTCGTGGGTTCAGCTCACAAATGGCTTTTTGGCACTAGTTCAATATTTTACAAACAGCTATAGAAGAGGACAGAATAAAAATGAAATCAACTGTTCTAAATATAAAATCGCAAAATAACGAAATTTTAAGAAAATTGCTTTACACCGACCAGCTGTTGAAACTTAAACACCTAGAAAGAAAAATAGACCAAATTCAAGATAATATAGTAGCAGCAAAAAATAACATAGTCCACCCAAGTATATTGACTTCGTCAGAAATAGAAACATTTAATATAGATTTTTATAAACTGAAACTTCTCAAGGTAGGAATAATGGACTATAAAGACAATAGTATTATTATTGCTATACAGATACCACAATCATTTATAAGGACAGACCTTAACATAATAACACCAATTCCGAATTCGAAGTTCATGCAAATAATTCAAAATCAAGAATTCGTTATAAATTACAATAATCAAACATTTACTTTCGAAGAAAATGTAACACTAAAACATTTAAAGAAAAGTAAAAATTGTATTTTAACAAATAATTGCGAATATAAATTTAATAACAAAACAGACACACAACTATTGGACGAACAAACAATACTAGTAACGAATGCATACAACCTCGAAATAATACAAAATTGCGATAATAGAAACATTACTCTTACAAAAAATAATTTAGTAACATTTAGTAACTGTAAAATACAAATGGGGGAGGAAAACTACGAGAACCACATAGAAATAATCCAAGACAGATACTTTTACTCGAACGAAAATACAATTAATAAGACAGAAATAGCACCCATTCACTTCAACAATATCATTACAGAACATTATAATAATATAAGAAAAATCGAAGAACTAAATTATCATAAGAACATCTTTTATGGAATAAATGTAACATTAGTTTTAATTATACGTGCTGCAATATTTATGTTAATAATGTTTAAGAAAAATAAAGTTAAATTTGTAAACAAACAAAAATTTATAACTAATGAGATCCAGGAGAATCTCAGATCAAATGGGGGAGGAGTTACAAACGAGGCAATTAATATTAAATTACAAGAAATTGTTTCAAAATATGGAAACAATAAAAACTGAATATTTATTGCCTCATTGCAACAACCCAAATCATTTAACACTTAAATTCAAATTCATTAATTGCCAAACATATTTGTCAATTCAAAATATGCAGCTAAGCAACTCCAAATATCATGTTACTCTTTTTTTAACTGCACCAACAAACCCAGAGACCCACTTAAGTGTTTTGTAACTTCATAAACATTTTGTAATCTTCGTTGTACTGCAACGAAGAAAGAAGAAAGAAGAAAAGAAGAAATTCTCATACATTGATATGTTTGTATTGATAAACTATTGGTATATTTTAAGTAACATTTATACTGTTAGTTGTAAGAAAGTTTAGTTTTAGTTTTGATCTGAATAAAAGAAGTTGTGTTTTAAAAAACATAAAGTGTCTTTTATTAAAAAGGACTTTATAACTCGCGTGCAATATTACATGGCGATCCTGCAACACGGACCAAGGAATCAATGCGGAAAAAAAATTTTTGTTTTGCCGACGGCAAAACGCAATGGTGTCGTGAACGCACCGAAATTCCAAACATCACGTACTTACATTGAGGGATACCGACGACAATCATATTCAGAAGAAGCAACCGATGCAGCTGAAAAAAACAACATAAACAACAAACAATAAACCAAAATCAGCTATATACGAAGCTGCTGATTCAACAACAATAACACTAAAAACAAAAACCATGATAAACAAAATTTTTTTTGATTTCTTTTAAAATATTTATTAAAATTACATTATGAAAGAAAATAAAACGTGAAAATAAAAACACTACACATATAAAAAAAAAGCTAAATCCATTATTCCACATAATTATTTTGGAGCTATATTTTAAACACAAAACCTTTTCTTTAAGCAGTTTCATAAGGCCAAAACAAAACAAAAAAATATCACATACACACACATATTTTTTCTTTGCGGTCAAATATGCCAGTTGCATATAGTAAAAATTTTTTTAGGTTAAATTTTTGCACACATTGTTTGACCCATTTGACGCTGCGACGATTTTTTTTAATGGTTAAAAAAAAGACACACACACAATATGTACAAACATATGTATAAAATCTTTGTTTTTTTTTTTACGCACCATTATGAAAATAATGCACATATTTTGATAAATATGTGCAATGTTGAGTATTATGCGAGCAACACTTTAAAATAAATTTAACTCACTTTTATATTTTTTTAATCGATTTCATTTTCTTTACTAATTACGCACACGCGACCGGTTTTATTTTCATTCACGAACTAAAACGTCATTTAGTTCTTGGTTTTCTTTTGTTTACTTTCTTATGATAACTAATGTTCTATAAGTTGGTACTACCACAGGGTGTTCCATAGGAATTAAAATATAAATAAATAAATCTATTACAAAAATTTTTTATGGAAATAATTGAAAGAAACATTTTAATACTAGAAAAATTTATATTAAACTTTAAGAAAAGTAAAAACAGAAAATACAGTGGTGAATACGTAAAAAGTAAGTTGAATTTTTTTCAAAGTACATATAAAAGTTGAAATAGAGAATATTGAAGAAAATGAAGATTATCGAATTTTAAAAGTAAAATTCAACAATATTTATTATGAAGTTGTGAATATATTTAAAAATTTAATTATAAAAGTAAATACAAAAAGTTTAAAAGAAATTATTTCTATAGATTTGGATTTATCAAACATTTGGGAGGAAGAGAAAATTTCGCCAAAAATCTCAAATTTCGAAATTTTTTTTAAAAAATATTCAAATGTAAGATCGATTACTTCTTTTAGATTAACAGTTCCTGAAAATTTATTTAATTCCGTAGTTGATGTAATCTTTTGGCCGCCTAACACAATTGTACGCGAATTTGAATTTAAAAGCAATCCAAGACCGGTAAATGTTGGACATTTGCCGCGTCCCCGAAATAGCACTGAATCTCATCCAAAAAACGATTAATAAACCCCAAGTCTAAATTAGAGCTTGTGTATCAAAATGTCAGGGGTCTTAACTCCAAACTTTCCGATATTTTCATAAACAGTTTTGATTTTGAATATAACATTATAATTTTTACAGAGACGTGGCTTCGCTCTAATATCTTAAATTCTGAAATAATGTGCAATAAATATCAAATTTTTCGTAAAGATCGTCATGATAAGATCGGTGGTGGTGTTTTGATAGCTGTTCAAAACTCGCTTGTATCTGAAGAATTGACAATTCTTGACACCAGTGACATTGAGTTCATTTGTGTTGCAGTTAAATTAAATAATAGTATTATTTATGTTACCTGCTCTTACATTCCTCCTAAATGTGACTTAACAATGTATTTAAAACACTTACACGCCATCGAAAAAGTTCATAATTTGTTAAAAAATAAAGACGTTCTTATTGTGCTGGGTGATTTTAACTTACCTTTTGTGACTTAGAGATCGTCTGACGATTCTTCATTTCTTACTCCTGTTTCCAATAGTGATTGGATAAATGACTTCTTAGATGTTAGCTGTCTGATCTGTGTCTTCAACAAGTCAATGATATTTTAAATATAAACCACAGAACCCTAGACCTTGTATTTGTAGATAGATGCACTACTGTTAATCTCCATTGTTCGAATCCCGTATCTCTTCCAGAAGATGCACATCATCCAACTCTAGAAATAAAAGTTTTACTCCCCCACGAGAAAGAAGATAAAGTAACTTCTGATGCGCGAAATAAAAAAGTTTATAATTTTAAGAAAACGGATTATGTAAAACTTAATTCCTTACTTTCGCAAAATGATTGGTCTCCAATTTTAACTAGCGGAACATCATATTCATTTTATGACGTCGAATCTTCAGTACAGTTTTTCAATGATACTCTGCAAGTGTTTTTTATTGTCCGTCCCAAAAAAAAGGTGTTTCTCCAATCCTTTAAATCCACACTGGCTAACAAATGATCTAAAGGCACTTAAAAATTTAAAAAATTGTTTATTTAAAAAATATAAAATATCTGGTTCTAGTTTAGACTTTGCTTCCTATTCTTCTTGTCGTTATAGATATCAACTATTAAATAAACAATGCTATTCTGCTTATATAATTAACATATAATCTCAATTTAAAGATGATCCAAAACTTTTCTATAGTTTTGTTAACTCAAAACGTAAAGCCTCCAGTTTTCCACCCCTTATGAAATTCAATCAGGAAGAATCATCTTGTGACAATGTGCTTTCTAACATGTTTGCAAACTTCTTTAAATCAACTTACTCCGATATACCATTTAATACTAGCACGGTGTATCCTTTTCTCCCGCCAGTTAACTCTTTTGAAACTCCTGTAATAGACCCAAATATTGTCATGTGTTATCTTCGACAAGTAAAATCTTCTTTTACGACCGGCCCTGATAAAATTCCAAGCTGTATTTTAAAGCAATGTGCTACAAACCTGTGTACTCCTCTAGCAAACATTTTTAATATTTCCTTGCATAGTGGTTATTTTCCTATTATATGGAAGGATTCTTATATTATACCCCTTCATAAATCTGGCTCCAAGATAGATGTTTCTAACTATCGAGGAATTGCAAAATTAAGTGCAATCCCTAAGTTATTTGAGAAAATCATAACTGATCAATTAACCCACTCCGTGTCTTCACCATTTCTGTCTTTCAACATGGTTTTCTGAAGGGTAAGTCCACTACAACAAACCTCTTAGAGTTTACTACGCGTGTTATAAATGGGGTTACTTTGGGACTGCAGACTGATGTTATTTATACGGACTTTAGCAAAGCTTTCGACAGTGTTAATCATAATCTTCTTTTGAAAAAACTCCACCTTATTGGATTTCCTGTCACATTATTAAATTGGATAAATTCGTATTTATCTAGACGTACTCAAAAGGTTTTATATAAGAATTCTCTTTCAAAAAGTATTTCGGTCACTTCTGGCGTTCCTCAGGGCAGTCATCTTGGACGGTTTTGTTTTTACTATTCATTAATGATCTTCCTTCGGTAATAAAACACTGTAACGTCTTAATGTACGCTGACGACGTGAAACTTTTTCTTTGTTACAAATCACCCGAAGAACGACATCTTTTACAATCAGATCTAAATAGACTTGTGGACTGGTGTAGCTTAAATATGTTAAATCTTAACTTAAAAAATTTAAACAAATGACACTCTCGCGTAGATCTGCTAATCACATAAATTACACTATAAATAACACTAATTTAGAAATAGTTTCCAGTTTTCTCGATCTTGGTGTTACTATGGATTCAAAAATTCGCTTCAATCTCCACGTTAATATGGTGATAAATAAGGCAAGAGGAGTGCTTGGTTTCATTAAAAGATGGGCTAAAGAATTCAGTGATCCCTTTACTACTAAATTATAATATACCTCTCTCGTAAGGCCAATTCTTGAATATGCATCAGTTGTATGGAACCCACAATATAATGTCTATATCGACGCCATAGAATCCGTTCAAAAACAGTTTTTACTTTTTGCTTTACGTCATAGTCGTTGGAACCCCAATATTATGCTTCCATCGTATGAAATACGCCTCAAAATTATTTTACTACCTTCCCTAAGAAGCAGAAGAATGATGCTTAATGTCATGTTTCTGTATAAATTACTTCGTGGCGAGATTAATTCGGAATATCTCATCTCAGCTCTAAATTTTAACATCCCAAGGAGAGGAACTAGACATTTTCTGTTTTTCAAGTTGAGTCAGTGCAGTTCTAATTACGCTCTTCATGAAACTTTACGATGTATGTGCAGTGATTTCAATGACAACTTCAACATGATTAATTTTTATGATTCGGTAGACGTCTTAAAACGGAAAATTATATTACATTTAAATAATTAAATCAATTTAACTTCATCCTATTATACCTAATGCAGTTTTATAACAATGTAATATCGGTAATTGAGATTGTTCTGTTTCTCCTTTTTGTCTCGATATTATGTTTTATTAAGTAAGCACCATCAAATATGAATCGTTTTTAAAACTTACTTTTTAATTATTCAATATTTTAATTTAAATCGAATTTTGATTTACGTGCTCGCGTGGTTTCCTCACACTATCTCGAATTATTCAATATTTTAATTTAAATCGAATTTTGATTTACGTGCTCACGTGGTTTCCTCACACTATCACCTGAATTGGTGTGCCAGAGTGTATCTCTTTTCCACACAAGTTTATGCCTGCGTTGGCGTTGGCATATCCAACTATTGGGATTTTGATTTGGCGGATATGAGATTTATCTCATTTCCACGTAGGTCCTTGGGTTGGACAATGACCGCAAACCAGTTAGAATGAGTTTAGTGCTTTGGATTGTTTTTGAAATCAGGATTGTTTTTCGGGTACCTTAAATTGATAATTACTATTATTTAATTCGATGTTGCTTATTTATATAGAATCAAGTATACTTAAATACGCGTTTTATATATATTCAATTTTTAAATTCCGCTGAAAAGCCAATTAATGTGCTTAGTGGAAAATCCTAATTGCCAATAGGGGGTATGTTTTAGTACGTAGGTGCATTCTGTCTGTCCCGGCTGATTCGGGCAGGATCTAGAATGTTAATCGTGCATGCGTATAGGACGGGTATACGTATCTTTGGAAGATTTCATACCTCCGGGCGAATCCAAAAAAAAAAAAAATAGCTGGAAATGGGTTAATAGAGGATAACAAATGCCGAAATACATTCCAATTTTTAAAATTAGCCACAATCAGCATATTCAAATTGAAGTCATTTTCAGCATAATATCGTTAGTTGGTACAGTGGTGGCCTTAAAAATATAAATGTAAACTCATACAAAGCATCATGTGTTTTCCATGAAATAGAAAACTTAATGGAAGGTATGGATAAAATACATAATAGTAAAGTTGGAATCACTCCACTGAATAAATACCTCCAAAAAGTCCCCTTCCACTAAAAAAGAAAAAAAGAAAAAAAAGAAAAAGAACAGTGAAGTTGTCAAAGTGGGTGGTGGTGTTGGTGGTATCTTATTTGAATATGAAGATTATTAAATTTGATTATAAATTTGGATATAAATATGTGTGCTAATTCTTATCAGATCATTTAAAAATATATCACTGACATAAGAACACATACGCGCACATCTATTAAAAAAAAAAAAATAAAATGAAGAATAATTTCATCATATTGCTCACATATTTTTGTATTGTGCAAGTTTTTACAGCTGCAATACCTATTGATTTAAGCGAAAATGAAATCAAGAATGCAAAATTCGATATAAAATTACCAAATAATGATACTGTCATTCTACAGTTATTAATCTACGGTAAAAAAATTTTTCTATTTTTTTCATAAATTTCTTCTAAAATCCTTCAAAAATAATACCTTAAAAGGATTTTTTAAAATTCAAATAATTTTTGGAGTTACAGAGCTATATATGTACAGGGTCCGCCATATAACTTTTTTTTTCAACTAGTGCTTATTTCGTGAATGGTAACACTTAGCTCATGTCTGATTTGACAGATAATTAGTTTTATCCTTCCGCTGAACGAATATGGTTGTGTATACGCTTGAACAACGCTGAGAAGTGGGCCTGCGATCGACTTACAGAAGATGCCGATTTTGCCAAAATAATCATCTTTTCAGATGAAGCTCATTTTGATCTTGGCGGGTATGTAAACAAGCAAAATTGTCGCATTTGAGGCACAGAAAACCCGCATGCATACATTGAAAAGCCGCTGCACCCAAAACGAGTCACCCAAAACGAGTTTGGTGCAAATTTTGGTCCAGAGGCATAATTGGGCCATTTTTCTTCGAAAATGAGCAAGGAGTGGCCGTTACAGTCAATGGCGATCGTTATCGGGCCATGTTGAACGAATTTTCATTCACAAAAATTGAAGAGCAACATTTGGTTTCAACAGGACGGCGCTACGTGCCACACAGCCGAAGCTACACTCAATATTTTGCGCCCTGTTTTTGAAGATCGCATTATCAGCCGCAGAACTGATGTCGTTTGGCCACCTCGGAGCTGTGATTTGACACCGTTGGACTATTATTTGTGGGGTGCCCTCAAAGATAAGTGTTACGTCGACAAGCCAGAGACAATTGACGCTTTAAAGGACAATATTCGTGAAGCCATTGGTGAAATACAGCTGCACACAATCGATAATGTGCTTAAAAATTGGATCGATCGTGTAGGCTACTGCATGGCCAGTCGAGGCAGCCATTTGAATGAAATTATTTTCCATTATTAACCGTAAGGATTGTACTTTCAAATTAAAAAAAGAAATTTGAGAAAATATTCAGTAGTTTTTTCTTTATAGAATTTAAAAAAAAAAAAGTTATATGGCGGACCCTGTATTTATTTTTCGATATTCTATTTGCTGGACTCCTATTCGTGAGAGCAGCTTATTAAGCTCACGAACAAACTGTTCCCTGTCAATCACTTCACCAGCTATACATGCAGTTTCTGCTTCAATGTTTTCAGTTGCAATTGCCGCCTGCTTTTTGATTGCCTTCTCTTTGCTAAGTTGTAGCCGGCAAGCTGAACAAATTTTCATTTCACCAGCCACTAAATCACTGATTCCTAAATATTCCACAGTTTCGACATGCTCTTGGGTTAAAAATCGCAATCGATCGCGCACGTGATGATTACGTTTTCCGAACAAATTGCAATAAGGTTTTGGGTGCATTTTTTTTAACTGACAGCCGATTTTCATGAAAGTTTTTACTTGTGACAAATTATTATTTTTTAATTTTGACGCGATTACAAAAGTGTTTACTTGTGAGCAAGAACTGCTGATCTAAATTTTTGCCAGTGGAATGAAGAAGAACAGTTTGACGTTGAGTGGCATTTCATTGCCACATCGCATGGTAAGGGGCCGTGTGATGACATCGGTGGTGCTTTTAAACGAAATGCCACTTTTTTGTTTTGAGACCGATTTTAAAACTTTTTGGAACAAAATCAGCTAGAATTTAATAATCTTCAATATGGCAATCAAAATTTTGTTCACCTTTTTACAAATATAAGAAGAAAAAAATTAAAAGCATTTTTTTCGGTATTTACCAGTTTTCTCTACTAAGGTCAAGTGTAAGGTCATCAAAACTTATGAAAAAATGTTGGTCCTTATAAGACAAACCACTTTGCAGATTAAATTTTGCAAATATCTTTACCGTAATGAAATTTAGAGGCGATAAATTGCCTCAAAATGATAAGGTATTTGCACAAAAATTGAAATTGCGAAAAAATATATAAAAGCTCCATTATAAAATTGTTATGACTGAAAGGCAACATTCTTCTTCAAATTTAAAAAATAAAAAATCGAAAAAAATTTCGCGTTTTTTGAGAAATTAAAAAAAAATAAATG
This sequence comes from Dichetophora obliterata, assembly GCA_963920525.1. NCBI lineage: Eukaryota > Metazoa > Arthropoda > Insecta > Diptera > Sciomyzidae > Dichetophora > Dichetophora obliterata. Next base: position 101,072,652 of record OY986436.1, on the reverse strand, counting down.
AACTTATGTTCTTAGAATTTTAATAGGAACCTATAGCCCAATAATAAAATAAATCGAAAGCCATGAGACGGACCCGTTTTGCGCCGAAGTAACTTTCTCGAAATAACTTTTTTAAACTGGGGTGTCGTTTTTCTCGAGAACCAGAAGTCGGACGAAGATGCGGCGGGCGGCGTTTTGTAAAAAATCACGTCAGGCAGATCCTGAACTAGGATAATTTGGCTAACTCTACTACCGGAGGAGGGGTGGGAGAAAAACCCCCCAAAAAACAGCAAATATTTATTATATTTTTTATATTTTCGAAATATCCTAGTTCAGGACCTGCCTGACGTGATAACCAACAAAATGCCGACCGCAGAATTTTGATACGACAGCTGGTTATCAAGAAGAACGATACTCCGTTTGCCTTCTCGTTTTACGTACCCATTTTCATCGCTCTGGCAGGGGGGATTTAAAAACATCGAAACATAAAACAGTACGGAAAAAGTTAAAAAATTACGTCTTCTTTCTCGTAAAAAAACCTAAAGTTGATAAATTAAAAAACGACTGAGTACAGCAATTTTAACCGTTGTGTCGATCGTAGAGCCCACGGGTACATTTGCAACTTTAATTTTCCTGTATCTTCCAAACGGTTAGTCCGATTGACCTGAAATTTCATGATATCCTCAACCATACACTTTTGCATCATGTGGAAAAGTTTCATCAAGATTGGAGCAGCAGTTCAGTCGATACAGCCCAAATTCAAGTTAGTGGAATGGCGTCGACTGCTGATGTACCCGGGTACTTGTATGAAAATTCATACAAATATATAGAAATAAATGGTAAAGTTCACTTTATATTGCTATATCTTCCAAGCGGCTGGTCCAATCTTGATGAAACTTCGTATCATAGCTTGGAAATATGTAATTGATATGATGTGAAATTTCAGGTCAATTGGACCAACCGTTTGGAAAATATAACCCAGTTACTAGAAAATTCTATGAAAATTCATACAAATATATAGAAATAAATGGAAATATTTAGTTTATTTTATGGAAATTTGTTTATTTATTTATAGAAAATCATTATAATGAAAGTAAAAAATATATTTTATGAATTTTAGCAGCATCTGAGGCATTGTGGCAAAATAAATTTTTAGGTCTTTACACTTCAAAAATCGCACATAAACTGACTTATGCATACAAAACTACTCAAAACGAAACCTGCGCAAAAAATCATGTTTCTGCCTGCAAAACTGGTTGTGCAAGGGTAGGTAGGCAAGATATTCCCAAATACCCTTTTGTTCCTGTTAGTAGACGTGTTTTCCTACACATTCCAAAAAAAAAAATGTTTATATTGAACAAATATTTTATGAGTTATAATTATTCTGCGCAGGTACTAAAAATAGCACTATGAGCAAGAGGGGTTGATTTTCAGTTCAAATATAACGGAATTTTGCGAATGAAAATTCAATGTTAATTATTTTTCTTGGTAAAAAGGGATCAAATTACAAGGATTAAAAAAGAATTTGGAAATTGTTAAATTTTTATGGATTTTGGCAATTCCCATTTTTGGTAAAAATGGATTATTTAGGTACCAAATTTTTTTTTTCCCAAATTATGATAAAAGTTTTGTTAACTAGACAATATTTCCAATAAATAAAAAAAAAAAAAACCAGAAAATTACAAGAATCCAGGTAGTAGTTAATATTTGTATATCAAAAGCAACTATCTGCCATACAAAACGTATGAAGTACCCGGGTACATCTACTGTCGATGTGGATAAAACCCAACAGCTGTTGACACAACGGTTAAAAATGTTATTTTTGTGGTCTTGAACCGTAGGTCATACCTTCATAAAGATTTAAATGAAAACGCTGAGACAAAAAACAGAAGTAGTAGAACCTAAGTTACCGGGGAAGGAGGAGCCCCAGCCATTTAATGATCAGGTGTTTACTGTGGATGAGGCTATAGAAGCATTTAGGCAAGACTTGATTAAAAAGGATAAAAATATTTCAGGAATTATTGAAAGTTCGCAATCATTTTACGGACATTTTCATCTGCAATACAAAGATAATATTAATGTGACAGCAATGACTTGAAACGAGAATTAAATATTTTATGTTTTGAATATCGCCAAGTTTAATATGAGAGAATTTTAAGTAACGGTGAAATTGAAGTAGTTACTGAGGATGCTACTATTTTCCATACAGAAATGACACTAATGAACATTCAAGATTATAAACACGAGTTGACGAGTTGAAATAAATATATTTAATGTAACAATTATTAAAAGTCAGTATACATTTTGCCGCCAATGTGCTTAGAAGCTTTAATCAGTATAAAAAAATAGATATCGGGTTATGTTTAAAATTTCTGAATGACTTTTTAAATGAAGGAATACTTTTATGGCCTGAGCATAAGATTACTTTGAATAAATTAAAAACTCGATCTGATGAGTATGCGCTATATAAGATAAATATGTGCATCGAAATATGGAGATCATGTGCATGGTCGAGGGATGAAACAACTTGTTGGTTCTGATTAATGAAAATGTACGAGTATCTTTATCGAACGAAGATAGGATGATGCTTTAAAAATAATAAACTTTTATTATAATATAAAAGCACAAATTTTATCAAATTTCTTACATTTAACTGTAGTTTTTGAAAAGCATATTTTATGAAATGCGTTGCTTACGCGGTTTATGCGGCTTAAAAGTTTTACGCGGTTGAAAAATACCTTCGCGTACTTGAACGTTTTTTATGCCAGCGCTTAAGATCGCCGTCACTCGAAATTGCATTCAGCCGCTTAGAAATACAAAATGAAGGAGCAATTTGTTTAAAGCTCAAAACAAAACAAAAATTTTATTTTCAAAATTTGCAAGGCTTATAGAGCAAAGTAACGAGACTTTTTTACATAAGTGCACTAACCTTATTGTTGTTACATAATAAGCAAGTTATGTAAATAATGATTATGTGTTTGTTTTGTTTGTATCCCAGTGGGCAATTGCAGGAGTACGAAGGCCTTCTAGCAGGCCTACGTATATTTTTATAGGCCTTCCACACTCCTTGCAAACACCGTTTTATTGCTTGTATGAAATGGGCAAATTTGTTGGTACTTCCGCACTCGCTTTGCTAAAAAGCCCTGCTAAAAGCGCTTTTTTAAAATGCATTGTTATAGTACTTTCTCATAAGCCCTGATTATACTACTTTGTTTATTGTGTTTACTAGTGTACTTTAACTTCATTAAATAAAAAATTATTAGTCATTAAATAATATATATTCGTACCTCTTTAACGCCGCTTTATTATTTTTTCTGGAATAGCTGTTCAACTCCATTATTTAATATAAGCAGAGTTCCTTTAAAGCATTGACATTCTTATAAAGTTTTCAGTATGTAATTAATAAACCTTTTAAGCATATTGAAAATTAAAAAGTTCCTAGATTTTAGTATAGATTTTAGTTTGTTTGTTCTATAAAAACATTTAAACTGTAAGATCAATAAAAAAAAAACACAGGACTTTCAACTCACATACACATCACAGAGAAATAACGAAAACTTCTTGCCTTCCTTTTAACAGGTAGGCATTATAGAAGCCCTCATCAATGCAGTGATGTTGTGAGGTGTTTTGACGTCAAAAGAAGCAGTTAATACATGCCTTTTTTCAAGAGCCCTGTCTCAATTGCCCACTGGGATGTTCTAATGTATGGATAAATATGTTTAGGCTATGTTTATAGCAATGTTCAGTTTGTATTAAATTATTATGTGTTAAATGTTTGTTTGATATAAATAAATGTGTATAGGTTGTAGTAACATAAATGTTTAGTTAGAGTGCACAACATAACCTACATAATATAACCTATCTGAAGATCAATAAATAATGACAGAGAACAGAATATTAGTTATAGACGTACAAGGTTTTTACATCAATAGAGAATTTAATGTTAAGAAACTTAGTATTTCAGTAGAATTTGACTCAAAAGTTTAAATATTTATAATAAAACCTCCTTTTCAATATTCTATGCTGTCATCAAAGGAAAAAGTTTCAATTAATTGGCTTATTAGACATCATCGTGGAGTAAAATAAGAAGATGGCGATACAACTTTAAATAATATTTTAGAATAGTACTAGCTGATACATCCGTTGTTACTCGTTGTTCTCGATTAAATGTTTTTTTAGATTTTGGAATTTTGTAAAAACATGTTGAACTAAAGTTTGATACCACCATAAAAATATTAGTTAAAAATTTTAACGTGCCTTTTTAAGGAAGGAATAATTTTATCACTGTTTTTTCACAATCCTAAACTTTTTTTTTAGCCTTAAACTGAATTTACTGGTTACTTGTAAACATGTTATTTGCACTTTGCTTATGGAAATCAAATTTGTAAAAAAATAGGAACCAATCTTCCTAAATTTTTTAGTAGTTTTTCCAGTTTGAAAATAATAATTGGTTTTTGTCTAAAATAACAAATAACATGAACTGAGTCTGATTGTTGATGCAATTTCTTAAATCTTCTGAATTCCTTTTTAATGCGAAAAATTGTACAGTCGTTTCAATAGTCGTTTCAATTGGTAAATTAGCAAAAAGGTGTAAGTTCAGAAAGCAGTCGCTTTTTAATTTACAATTATAGTATATACAGCAACCTGTTGCAATATTATCGACGTAAACAGTTGATCGACATAATTCCAGCTGAAAAAAAACTGCAAGAACAGTGCAAGAAGTGCCATTATGTAATTTGCTGCAAGTTACGCTGTGTGCAAAAAGAAATAAATTGAGTAACAGCTTCCAACTTTTCTAAAATATTGGAACCGAGTTGGAAATGCAGTGCTTACTTCTAATTTATAACATTTTCCAGCATACTTTCGGTTAGTACGCGGTTAAACCGAAGCGGCAAAAATATAGACGTTCTAATATAAGGAAGATATTAAGAATAAAGAATTTTAATATAGCTGGTATGAAAAAATAGATTTTTAGCCATAACTTTTGATTGAAAGAGATATTAGGGTAATTTTTTCACATGAATTATTTTTGAGACTTGACTTTTTTGTAAAAAATATAAAAACAGCATCTTGGAAAAAAAAGGTTGCCACCTTTGTGGGAAAATCCCATTTGTGGTTATTTTTAATTGCCGTGGGAAATGGGAATTCCCAAGGGATTTTTTAATTGAGTGTGGTTTTTTTTAATTCACGTGCAATTTTTTTGTTTTGTGGGATTTTTTTTCAAGGATTTATTTTTCAGTTAAAATATGTATAAATGTATATCGCTACCTTAATATAGAAAGGCCCTAACTCAACTTTTTCAAAATCGATTTTTTTTTTTAGATTTTTGCGAAAAATTTGTTGCAGAAATAAATTGCTTCAAAAAAATTGCTACAGCATTAATTGGCAAGCAATAAAAAACCTAACTTAAAAAATTCGCAGATGCAAAATTTTAAGATTTATCAAGTTTTTTCCTTCTCCTGTTAAGTAAAAAAAAAATGAGTTAGGGCCTTTCTATATTAGGGTAGCGATATACATAAAAGTGTATATTTTTCATATTTTGTTCATTGTCAAAATCGTCTCCACCCATCTATATGATTTTCGCAATGAATTCGTTAAGATTTCGGTTACTTTGGTTTAGTGGAAAGCTCTTCCACTCTTGACACAATTAAATGCATTGGAAAAATATGTTTCAATGATTTTTTTTTTCTTTTTTTATCAATATACAAAATTGGTATATCTTAAAATTGATTTGTGATTGGCCCTTATTAAGAGTTGCTTTCGACGTAATCTTCGCTGGTTATCGAACAACGAGAATCGAACGTCAAATCCCGTCGAAATATTCATTGTTCATCGAATTTTCAGTCTAATAGAATTTTTCTTTTGATGCGGTGCGTGCTGAGCAATAATTTTTTTTTAGACTGAACCAACGCTCAGGGGATGCCCCTTATAAATGTGTAAGCATTGTGTTGATTCGGAAGATGGGTGATAGTTAGTTGGAGGGTGGATAGATGGAGTAGTGTCGGTGAAGATTTGTTTTAAATTTGCACAGTTCAAAACTGCCGGGAAACACACTCGCAGGGAGACTATTCCACAACTTAACCGTGCGACCAAAGAACGAATTATCACGGTTATGCAAGGTTCTATTAGGCATCGATGCAATGGTAAAGGGTGGGCTTGGACAGCTGCCCGAGTGGACCTGGGAAACACACGCCTGGGTGGCGTCAGGCCATGTTTCTCCCTCGAACACTTCCCATGGTAATACCTATACAGAAGGCTTAGGCAACCTACATTACTTCGATGCTCAAGAGAGTTGAGAGAGGATGAAATACTTTCATCCCCTATCAAATATATCGCACGAGCTTGAATTCGGCCCAGAAGCTCCAAATAAGATCTTGAAGCCCCTGCCCAAATGTGCGAATTGTACTCCATTTTCGGCCTAATATATGAGGTATAGATCATGCGAAGATCAGCTGAAGTAAAATATTTTTAGCACCGTTTTAGAAAACCTAGGCACTTGCCCGCTTCTTTCGACACATCGAAAATATGATCATTCCAACGAAGATCAGATTGGATCGATATGTCCAAAACGTCAAGAGCGGCTGATTCCACAAGATCCACACCATTCATAATGAGAGGAGCTAAAGGGCAATTCACTCGCTTGTGGGTCATCAGACAAAACTGGGTCTTGCTTGCATTGAACTCTACTCTATTAGCAAGACCCTACTCGGAGATTTTTTGTAGATCATTAAGGAGTGTGTCATTCATATTTTGCCTTTTTCTCTAAATCTTCATAGAGCTTGGGCGTTTATTGAATGAATATGAATGACAAATGGTGCTGTCGTCCGCAAACGAATGTATTGGGTTATGCGTCAACGACAGAAGGTCGTTGATAAAAACCAGAAACAAGGTTGGCGATAGAACTGAACTCTGCGGTACTCCTGCGTTGATGGCGTGCTTCTCGGGCAAAATACCGTCAACTACGACTCGAATCGTTCTTTCCTTGAGAAAACATGTGATCCATCGAGCAAAGTTACCACCAAAACCATATGCAGCAAGTTTTGACACGAGCGCTTTATGCCACACTCGAAATGTCCAGAGAAATGTCCTTTTGAAATGTCCAGAGCAACAACCCTGCTCTCGCCGAAAAAGTGAACGCATTTATTCCATTCTTCGGTTAAGAACGCCATAAGATCACCAGTAGAGCGAGCCCTACGGAAACCGTATTGACGGTCACTGAGCAGTTGGTTGCGCTCCATATAGTTCACAGCGTTGAAGTTTATTACGCTCTCCATAACTTTGGAAAGCGTAGAGCATATCGCAATAGGTCGGTAGTTTGCAGGGTTTGTGGCATCACCCTTTTTAGGCACCGGCTGGACATTTGCCACCTTCCAACAAGATGGAAATACTCCATGTTTTGTAGGAGATGTTGAAAAGGTTGCGCAAAGGCCGAGCCAGCGAAGAAGCACACATTTTAAGCACAATTGGCGGTATGCCATCAGAGGCTTTGTTTACGTTGAGATTTGGAAGGACCCTTTTAACTGCTCTCGTTCGAAAGTATATCTCCTGCATTGCAGAAGATCCACCCCCAACAAAGGGCAGTGGCTGATTGCTATCCGAGAGAGTGGAATTTTTTGCAAACAATCCAGCCAATAGGTTCGCTTTATCAGCCAAGTCAGTGAAGATTTGGTCATCTTTCAAAAGAGCTAGAATCGATGACGATGTCTGGTTCTTCAGTCTTTTAACAAATGACCAACATTTTTACTCCCTTTGGGGCAGAGAAGAACCTGTTCTCGAATGCAAGCTTCGTGCAGAAACTTTTCGCGTTTTAAAATTAAATTACAGCGATTTCTTGCCTCGATGCGAAGTCTTTTAGTATCAGTATTCTTATTAGAACGCCAATTCTGAAAGGCTTTCTCTTTGGACCTGACTGTAATCCTGCAAGTCTCATTAAACCATGAGTGGTCTTTTGGTTGGGAATGAAAGACCGCATACCGGTTAGAATATGGAAAAACAGCGGAGATGGTACAATGGTCCGAGTTACCAAGAGGTGCGTTGACACTCACATCATATTTTTCATGACGTGAAGTCAGAAAAAGGTCAAGGCTATGCATATCACTTTGAGGAAAAAAAGTGGGTTCCTTTACTAGTGGAATCAATTGGTTCGATTCAGCAAATAGCTCAACATATTGTCCAACAGGTGTCAATCTGCCGGAGTGACGTTACCAAGCCGGGTTGTGGACATTGAAATCGCCTGCTACAACGATCTCACTGTCAGGAAACAACCCCAAAATATGCGAAATTGAATCAGAGAGAGAGTCCAGTTTGTTAAAAGTGGGCTCTCTCCCTAGATTCGGGCTTCTATAAATAAAATAAAAATGTAGCAAGTGAGGGCGAAGCCTGAACCTAACCCACATTGAGCTAAACTCTGGATCGGTCACGTTCAGACTCCTCTCACACTGGTATGATAAATCCGTTCTTATTAAAAGGGCGATGCCTCTATGCAAAGAAAACAATGGCAGTAAGCGGTACCCAGGTATATGAAAATCCACCTCGGCCACCTGGGTCTCGCCTAGTGCCATTATTTGAGGCCTATGTAGAGTACAATGAACATATACAGAGAAAAAAATTCGCTTTCAGTCCACGAATATTGCAAAAATCTATGCGAAAATGACCCGACATTTCAGCATCATGCAAATATCAAACAAATAAGGGCATATAAGGTAATAAGTTACGGCTGCAAGAGAATTGCACAACATGAGCAATACAAAAGTACTGAAGCAAGTGTTATACCTTTACTTCAGCACAGTTTAGCCCACTGTGCAACCCTACTTACAAACGCAACTAATGGGAGAGGATATCGGAGATGACGGAAACGAAGACAACAACTATAACTTACTCTGCGAGGAGCATAGAAAAGCCCCTCGCGTGGTCAGCTAAAAAAAACTGCACTGCTGTCCAGCGATGATGATGTCTCTTTGGCTGCAGCTAGCGGCTCTCTGTATAACAGGTTTTGCTACTGTGCTGTTGATTATGTTCTTGTTGGAGCTGCTGTTACGTTGTTGTTGTTTTTTTTTGTTTATTTTTCTTTCTTAATTGTTTCTTTTAAAACTCATTGTTGTTTTTTTTTTAGTTAAATTGTTACTAAACACAAAATATTAAGTTTAAAAACGCTGCCGGACATTATAAACAACAAGATATAAAACGCACTATAAACTTTAACACACACGACGGAATATTTGAATCAGAAAATTTACTTTTAAAATTTAATTTAATTAAAACGAAAGGGCTGGACAGACACACATCAACACCCTTTAAAATCACGACAGCAACTCTATTATCATTATTATCATTATTATCATTATTATCATCATTATCATTATCATCATTATTATCATTATTATCATTATTATCATTATTATTATTATTATTATCATTATTATCATTATTATCATTATTATCATTATTATCATTATCATTATTATCATTATTATCATTATTATCATTATTATCATTATTATCATTATTATCATTATTATCATTATTATCATAATTATCATTATTATCATTATTATCATTATTATCATTATTATCATTATTATCATTATTATCATTATTATCATTATTATCATTATTATCATTATTATCATTATAATCATTATTATTATTATTATCATCATTATTATCATTATTATCATTATTATCATTATTATCATTATTATCATTATTATCATTATTATCATTATTATCATTATTATCATTATTATCATTATTATCATTATTATCATTATTATCATTATTATCATTATTATCATTATTATCATTATTATCATTATTATCATTATTATCATTATTATCATTATTATCATTATTATCATTATTATCATTATTATCATTATTATCATTATTATCATTATTATCATTTTTATCATTATTATCATTATTATCATTATCATTATTATCATTATTATCATTATTATCATTATTATCATTATTATCATTATTATCATTATTATTATCATTATTATCATTATTATCATTATTATCATTATTATCATTATTATCATTATCATTATTATCATTGTTATCATTATTATCATTATTATCATTATTATCATTTTTATCATTATTATCATTATAATCATTATTATCATTGTTATCATTATTATCATTATTATCATTATTATCATTATCATTATTATCATTATTATCATTATTATCATTATTATCATTATTATCATTATTATCATTATTATCATTATTATCATTATTATCATTATTATAATTATTATAATTATTATCATTATTATCATTATTATCATTATTATCATTATTATCATTATTATCATTATTATCATTATTATCATTATTATCATTATTATCATTATTATCATTATTATCATTATTATCATTATTATCATTGTTATCATTATTATCATTATTATCATTATTATCATTATTATCATTATTATCATTATTATCACTATTATCATTGTTATCATTATTATCATTTTTATTATCATTATTATTATCATTATTATCATTATTATCATTATTATCATTATTATCATTGTTATCATTATTATCATTATTATCATTATTATCATTATTATCATTATTATCATTATATGGAAATAATATGGAAATAATATGGAAAAACAGCGGATATGGTACAATGGTCCGAGTTACCAAGAGGTGCGTTGACACTCACATCATATTTTTCATGATGTGAAGTCAGAAAAAGTTCAAGGATATTATGGCTTTGCAAATCACTTTGGGGGAAAAAAGTGGGTTCCTTCACTAGTTGAATCAGTTGGTTCGATTCGGCAAATGGTCATTATTATCATTATTATCATTATTATCATTATTATCATTATTATCATTATTATCATTATTATCATTATTATCATTATTATCATTATTATCATTATTATCACTATTATCATTATTATCATTATTATCATTTTTATTATCATTATTATTATCATTATTATCATTATTATCATTATTATCATTATTATCATTATTATCATTATTATCATTATTATTACCATTATTATCATTGTTATCATTATTATCATTATTGTCATTATTATCATTATTATCATTATTATCATTATTATCATTATTATCATTATTATCATTATTATCATTATTATCATTATTATCATTATTATCATTATTATCATTATTATCATTATTATCATTATTTTCATTATTATCATTATTATCATTATTATCATTATTATCATTATCATTATTATCATTATTATCATTATTATCATTATTATCATTATTATCATTATTATCATTATTATCATTATTATCATTATTATCATTATTATCATTATTATCATTATTATCATTATTATCATTATTATCATTATTATCATTATTATCATTATTATCATTATTATCATTATTATCATTATTATCATTATTATCATTATTATCATTATTATCATTATTATCATTATTATCATTATTATCATTATTATCATTATTATCATTATTTTAATTATTATCAATATTATCATATTATCAATATTATCATTATTATCTATTATCATTATTATACTATTAGGTTCGCTTTATCAGCCGAGTCAGTGAGGATTTGGTCATCTTTTAAAAGAGCTGGAATCGATGACGATGTCTGAATCTTAACACTTTTAACAAATGACCAAAAATTTTTGCTCCCTTTGGGGCAGAGAAGAACCTGTTCTCGAATGCGAGCTTCGTGCAGAAACTTTTCGCGTTTTAAAATTGCATTACAGCGATTCCTTGCCTCGATATGAAGTATTTTAGTGTCGGTATACTTGTTAGAACGCCAATTCTGAAAGGCTTCCTCCTTGGACCTGACTGCAATCCTGCAAGTCTAATTAAACCATGAGTGATCTTTAAGTTAAATGCTTCTCATCTTATTGGGTATGAAAGACCGCATACCTAATAAAATAATTTCTTGTACCATGACAGCCGCGGCATTCACATTTCTATCAGCGAAACATAATTTCCAATTGAAGCTGCGATAAAAATTATTTATCGCAGTCCAATTTGCCTTTCCATAAAACCATGCAGTCCTCTTCGGGGCTTTAGGCGTAGAGGTGTAGGGGTAATAATATGGAAAAACAGCGGATATGGTACAATGGTCCGAGTTACCAAGAGGTGCGTTGACACTCACATCATATTTTTCATGATGTGAAGTCAGAAAAAGTTCAAGGATATTATGGCTTTGCAAATCACTTTGGGGGAAAAAAGTGGGTTGCTTCACTAGTTGAATCAGTTGGTTCGATTCGGCAAATGGCTCAACATATTGTCCAACATGTGTCAATGGGCACGAGTGACGTAACCAAGCCGGGTTGTGGACATTGAAATCGCCTGCTACAACGATCTCACTGTCAGGAAACAACCCAGAAATGTGCGTAATTGAATCAGAGAGAGAGTCCAGTTTGTTAAAAGTGGGCTCCCTCCCTAGATTCGGACTTCTATAAATAAAACAAAAATGTAGCAAGTGAGGGCGAAGCCTGAACCTAACCCACATTGAGCTAAACTCTGGACAGATCATGTTCAGATTCCGATCACACTGGTACGCTACATTTGTTCTTATAAAAAGGGCAATGCCCCTATGCAAATAAAACAATGGCAGTAAGCGATACCCAGGTATATGAAAATCCAGTGGATCTGCATCCTCGGCCACCTGGGTCTCGCTCAGTGCCATTATTTGAGGCCTATGTAGAGTACAATGTACATAGACCGAGAAAAAATTCGCCCTCAGTCCACGAACATTGCAGAAATCTATGCGAAAATGACCTGACATTTCCGCACCATACAAACATCAAACAAATAAGGGCATACAAGGTAATTAGTTACGGCTGCAAGAGAGCTGCACAACATGAGCAATATAAAAAGTACTGAAGCAAGTGTTATACCTTTACTTCAGCACAATTCAGCTCACTGTGCAACCCTACTTACAAACGTAACTAATGTGAAAGGATGGGGGAGTTGACGGAACCGAAAAAAACAACAATTACTTACACCACGAGGAGCATAGAAAAGCCCCTCGCATGGTCAGACAAAAAAAAACACGAATGTTGTCAACCGTGTTGATGCTGTAGCTGGCGGCTGGCTCTCTGCAAAACTGGTTTTGCTGTTGTATTGTTGGTTGGAGCTGCTGACTGTTTGTTGCTTTTGATTATATTTGTTTTTGATTTTATAATTATTTATTTTTGCACTGCAGTTTGTTTATTAAGTTTCATTTTTATTTAAATTGTTTAAAATAAAAACACATAACATTTAATTTGTGTGTATATGGGTGTATATTTAGACACGAAACACAACAAAACATTTAAACGGGACAAACAACTAGCTTTAAAAAAATTAAAGTTATGACGAGGACGGACGGACGCACAACTATGCCCAACGAGATCACGAACGTAACGAACGTAACTCCACGTTTATATTGTTAAAAATATAAGAATTTCGTGATTGTGTTTTGCTTTTTAAAGACTGAAACCTAATTTGGAACTCTTTTTGTAAACTTTACACTGGTTTAAGGTGGATTAAACAAATATTCTTTATCAAATATTATTACTAAAAGACTAATTAAAACACAGACGACGAAATATATTATTTCTTTTTAATTTTTTAAATTTTTTTCTTCATTTTTGACTATTTGTTATGTCTATATTATTAACTGAGGTAACTTTTAATAGAAGAGAGATTTTTTGTGGTTTTTTTTTTAATAAAAATTTATCGTGGATTTATCGTGGTTTTTTTATTTGCGTGGGATTTTCGAGGTTATTTTAAATGTCCGTGGGATTTTTTGTGTTTTTTTTTAATTGCGATGGGATTTGTTTTCATTTTATACCATGGGAATTTTCGTGGTTATTAATTTTTGTTATTGTGGTAAAAAGGCTTTTTCGTGGGAATTTAGGTGGCAACCGTGGCCAGATGTGCAATTTTTAATTGATTTCATTTTTACAACAACAACAATTTTTGAGAAATTTTTTGAGTAAAAAGTCAATATTTTGGATTTTTTTTTACATTATCATAAAAAATATATACACTGACTAAACGGTATAGTTCAACCTATTTTTGTGAAGTGATTTTATTGAACTTTTGAACAAAAAAAAATTTGAATGAAATATATTAATGGACAGCGGAGATATTTGCATCGAAAGACCAAACTTTGATTTTCATGTCGTTTTTTTCTCATTTTTAGGTAACGATGTTTTATGAAAAAGTTGTTGTACTGAAATTTTCTACAATTTTTAATATATGTGAGTAGTTTTGATGTCAAAATAACAGAAATTTTTAAAATTAAATACACAAAAAACTCCTATGGTAAAAAGTATTACAATAACAAAATTACCATTAGTTAAAAAATTTCGGAGAAGGCTTGGCAAAAATTAAGTATGTAACATTTTAAGTTAGGATACACTTAATATGTATACCTAGTTTGAGCGAAATCCGATGAGCCGTTTAGATTTGTATAAAGGCCAAACAAACAAACAAACAGAAAATGAGTTTTATTACTATAGATAGTACAAATATTAGAGATAAAAACTTTACTTTATATGTTTAACGGTTGGAAAAAGTAAAGTGGATTAAAAATCTGATTAAAGGTGATATTACCTTTTTTATAACCTAGATGACTTAAGTTGTCCTAATTTAAAAACTTTATATATAAATGATAAAACAATAAATGTTTGTAGTTATCATAAGAAAATTTAAAAACTGAAAAAATGTATCACTCTTGAGAAAGTTTAAAAATTTTAATATAAATAAAGAAATTAAATTAAAAAAAAATTTGTGGGTATTATTTAATATTTAAATCTTATTTTTGTATTTATATAAATTATATTTATTTAATATAAATCTGAAAAATATTTTTGTGGGCTTGTAGACTTTGTAGCATTTAATTCTATACCCAATGTAGATGAGCACAACAATGTATTCCATTTAGGAAAACATATTATTACAGTTCCTGTTGGTTCTTATGAACTTGAAAATATAGCTTTTTTTCTTGGAGTCAACTATAAAGGATATTGATGAAACAATTTTGCTTGTAATTGAGTGGAATAACAACACACTTAAAACTGAAATTGCTTCCTCCGTAGACATAGAATTTTCACAATCAAACATTATAAGACAGCTACTTGGATATATTTAATAAAAGATAGTTGATAGTTAATGAGTTACCGTACGAAGAATTTACCAAAGTGATATCAATAGAACCGTTACAAGAGCTTGACAAAACAGAAAATATACATCCTGATCAGTCCATAAAACGAAGAGATTTGAATCTGATTTGCCCTTGAATATTTCAAATGTAAACATAATACGAACTAAAGGTAACTTAACAATCGGCTCACATATTAATAATACTTCAGTTCATACTATTCATGAGTATGCTCTTGATGTTTCGCCTGGATATTAAATAAATTAAAAACTTAAAGTTTTTTTCTGATGAAGCCTTTAGCACGGCCAAAATTGCAATAAAATTAGCTAGTGATGTTTTCCTTTTCATATTGAAAAAACTTTGTTGTTGTTGTTTCTTTGGAAAGATTCGTTAGAACAATTAGTTGTTCTAACTTTGACCTTAAGCTCAGTAAACGATTTTAAACTATCAAACAACTAGAATTTGTACTCAAAATCAAGTTTGATTTAAACTACCAAACATTTAGAATGTGTTTTAAATCATATAATATCAACATAATAAATAACAAGGTCATTTAGAAAAAAAACTTTAATCAAATGGTAGAGCACGACCAAAACAGAAACAAGCTGAAAACAAATCAGCGAAAAAATCTTAAAACAACTGTAGTAAACATGCTTTGTCAGTGGAAGACTTCCAGCAGGCTGTTGGACTATATTATAATGACATAAACATAAAGACTAAAGTAAAGCAGAAATACAACAACAAATGTGAATATATGAAATTTGAGAAAACTGAGAAATTGACACTTCAAATCTCATCGCCATGTGTTGCAGTGCGCTAACGCGCGCTTGCACGGATATCACAAAGATTTCTGATGAAGCCTTTAGCACGGCCGAAATTTCAATAAAATCAGCTAGTGATTTTTTCCTTTTCATATTCAAAAAAATTTGTTGTTGTTTCTTTGGAAAGATTCGTTAGAACAATTAATTGTTCTAACTTTGACCTTAAGCTCAATAAACGATTTTAAACTATCAAACAACTAGAATTTGTATTTAAAATCAAGTATGATTTAAACTACCAAACATTTAGAATTTGTATTTAAATCATATAAAATCAACATAATAAATGAAAAACCTCAAAATGTTATTTATTTGCCTATCAAATATTAAGAGATAAACAACATAACGATAACAATTTTAAATCAAGACAACGAACTTATAAATTCCGCTAGGAGAAAAAATTACTATAAAACTTCACTTTAAGCCTGACTAAAATAAATAAAAAAATAATGATTATTTATACTAAGAATAATAATAAAATTTTAGTCCAAAAAGGATGACTATTTAGTTCTACAGCAACATTCGAACGAAGACGTACAAACAAAAAACTGCTGACATCATCTAATATATTGGGGGTTGGAATTAGTTTTAAAGGTTTTCTAAGAGATGGCGTAACTATCAATAGATCGCATCGGGCACACCTGTGACTATATTCATTTCAAAGCACATTGTCTAAGCTTCATTTTCCAGTACGTGTCATTCCACTGAAGTGTAAACAACATATATTTTTTTCTCTGTGAACATGTCGACTTTCGTTCCAACAAAACGCAATTTTCGGGAAGGTTTACTTTTGTGCTTCCATTTGAAGAAAAAAGCGGTTGAAGCACAACGCACGCTTACTGAGGCTTACGGGGACTATGCTCCATCGATTTCTACTTGTGAGTACTGGTTCCGTCGGTTTAAAAGTGGTGATTTTGATACGGAAGGCAAAGAGCGTCCGGGCCAGCCGAAAAAGTTTGAAGATGAGGAATTGGAGGCTTTGCTCGATGAAGACCCGTGTCAAACCCTTCAAGAATTGTCAGAATCATTGGGAGTCGACTTATCAACGGTCGGCAAACGCTTGAAGGCCATGGGAATGATTCAAAAGCAAGGAAATTGGGTGCCGTACCAGTTGAAGCCGAGAGACGTTGAACGGCGATTTTGCATGTGCGAACAACTGCTTCAACGGCATAAAAGGAAGAGTTTTTTGCATCGTATTGTCACTGGCGATGAAAAGTGGATCCATTACGATAATCCTAAGCGAAAAAAATCGTGGGGACCACCCGGCCATGCATCAACATCGAGGGCCAAGCCGAATATTCATGGCGCCAAGCTTATCAGAAGGGTGTCGTGTACTATGAGCTGCTAAAACCTAACGAAACCATCACTGGGGAACGCTACCAACAACAATTGATGCAATTGAGCCGAGCATTAAAGGTTAAACGGCCGGAATATGCCAAAAGACACGACAAAGTGATTTTTCAACATGACAACGCACGGCCACATGTTGCAAGAACCGTCAAGGAAACGTTGGAGGCGCTGAATTGGGATGTGCTACCCCACCCGCCTTATAGCCCAGACATAGCCCCTTCCGACTACCACCTATTCAGATCGATGACGCATGGCTTGGCTGAGCAGCGCTTCACTTCTTACGAGGATACCAAAAAATGGGTCGATTCGTGGATTGCCTCAAAAGACGAATCGTTCTTCCGGCGCGGAATCCATATGCTGCCAGAAAGATGGGAAAATGTTGTAGCTAACGATGGACGATACTTTGAATAATATACATTGTACCGTTGTTTCTAAATAAATGCTCAAAAACCGAAAAAAACCTTTAAAATTAATTCCAACCCCCAATAGAATATTTCAAATCATTGGGATTTAATCTTCAGTCATGAATGAAATGTTAAATGTGCTTCAAAAACAATATATGGTGAGAGTAGTATACAGAGGGATTACCATAGCCATAATGATGAGATTCGTATTAAAGGTCTGCAGCGAACCATCCGTTCTACTTGTACAAACAGATAAAACAAGTAAAAACCTGATAAAATTGGTACAAATACAACAAGGAGTAGAATTGAACATATGCTTATATGCTTTGGAATAAGCAGAGAGCTTATCATCTCTTTCTCTGGCTCTCATTGTAGTATAAGCTTTTTTTTTCTTTATCTGTTTCTCTAAGTGGAGTATCTGTTTTAACCCTTTTTTAAATGGATATATCCATTCAATATGGATATTCCAGATAGTTCTCTTTGTATTTGAAAATACAGATTTTTAAGCATATGGAAACAGTATTGGGGGGTTACTGATTTCGAATCTGATGTCAGAATTTTAAAATTTGGATAAGGTTGCCACCTTAATTTTTTATTTTTACGAATTCGGGGCTGGCGCGAACTAAAGGGTAAAAATGGGTCGCTAAATCCGAATCCGTTGTCAGAATTTCAAAATTCGAAAATTTTTCTACACATAGGGTTGCCACCTAAAAATGTTTTATTTTAAGAATTTTAAACATGAGGGAACATTATTGGGAGGTTACTGATTTCGAATCTGAACTCAAAATTTTTAAATTCATGATGGTGGATAGGGTTGCCACCTTATTATTTTAAATTTTTCCGAATTCGGGGCTGCAAAAAAAAAATGGTACATCAAAAATGGGTCGCTGAATCCGAATCCGTGGCCAGAATTTCAAAATGATAAAGTTTTGAAATAATAGGGTTGCCACCTAATAATATGTATTTTTTAGAATTTTAAACATCATTTAACAGTATTAGGGAGTCACTGATTTCGAATCTGAAGTCAGAATTTTAAAATACAAAATGCTGGATAGGGTTGCCACCTTAATTTTTTTGTATTTTTATGAATTCGGGGCTGGCAAAAAAAATGGTACACCAAAAATGTGTCGCTGAATCCGAATCCGTGGCCAGAATTTCAAAATGATAAAGTTTTGAAATAATAGGGTTGCCACCTAATAATATGTATTTTTTAGAATTTTAAACATCATTTAACAGTATTAGGGAGTCACTGATTTCGAATCTGAAGTCAGAATTTTAAAATGCAAAATGCTGGATAGGGTTGCCACCTTAATTTTTTGTATTTTTATGAATTCGGGGCTGGCAAAAAAAAATGGTACACCAAAAATGGGTCGCTGAATCCGAATCCGTGGCCAGAATTTCAATATGATAAAGTTTTGAAATAATAGGGTTGCCACCTAATAATATGTATTTTTTAGAATTTTAAACATAATTTTACAGTATTAGGGAGTCACTGATTTCGAATCTGAAGTCAGAATTTTAAAATGCAAAATGGTGGATAGGGTTGCCACCTTAATTTTTTGTATTTTTATGAATTCGGGGCTGGCAAAAAAAAATGGTACATCAAAAATGGGTCGCTGAATCCGAATCCGCGGTCAGAATATTAAAATTATAAACTTTTGAAATAATAGGGTTGCTTTTACTTTTGAAAATACATATTAGGTGGTATATTATTGGAATATTAAAATTATAAACTTTTGAAATAATAGGGTTGCTTTTACTTTTGAAAATACATATTAGGTGGTATATTATTAGGTGGCAGCCCTATTATTATAAAATTTTATCATTTTGAAATTCTGACCACGGATTCGGACTCAGCGACCCATTTTTGATGTACCATTTTTTTTTTGCCAGCCCCGAATTCATAAAAATACAAAAAATTAAGGTGGCAACCCTATCCACCATATTGCATTTTAAAATTCTGACTTCAGATTCGAAATCAGTGACTCCCTAATACTGTTAAATGATGTTTAAAATTCTAAAAAATACATATTATTAGGTGGCAACCCTATTATTTCAAAACTTTATTTCTTTTTTTGTTGTTTATTTCGCTCTTTAATCTTTATGCTTGCAACGTCACATACTCCAGATATTCCAAATAAAGATAACAGTAATATCGATATATCTGTTTGTTCTGTATGTGCTCAAACTAGTATTTTTGATACTTGGTAATTTCACTCTCTCATACCTATTCCATCGTTATCTAAATGCGAAATATTCCATGCATACTCAATGCTTAGAGAGCGAAACAGATACAAGTAGATATAAGAAAAAATAACAACGCACAACTGGTGTACTTGGATGGTTCTTTGCAGAGCTTTAATTCGTATACCAATTCAAAATTGGAATCTCTTTGTCCTACCAAGTGAGAGTATGATTTACATTAATGGCTTTATAGTAAAGCATGAAGAAGAAAAATATGTTGCAACAACTGGAGTGAAATTTAAAAATAACTCTGTGGTTTTAAAGTTGATCAAACTCGCTATCTAGGAATTTCATATATGTACTATGAAAATTTTTGTACCATTGAATAAAGCTGAAAGCAATACATTTAAAAACGCTGGTTTTGAAGAAAATTGGAAAAAACTCACTTTAGTTGCTGAAAATGTTGCTGGATTTTGCTGAAGATTATTATACTAAAATAATATTAAATTCAAAGCATAAGCTTATTCTTCAACTTTCTTCATCTAATGGTAGATCATATCATCCTACTAATACAACTGATCAATTAAAACTTATAATACTAGATATAACAAGAAAAATGCCACATATACAACTATCGGACTTGACGGAAATGCATAAGAAAACAAACACTAAAAATCGTATTTTAATTCCTTTTAGAAGTTGGGATTGTCATGTTAATCCTATGCTACCAAAGAGTACAAAGGTCTTATGGAATGTAAAACTGGCTCCACAAAATGAAAGAATAAGATTTCTAATCATTGGATTATATAAAGCTTGGATTATATTTAATATAAAAGTATATTTAAACTCTGATTAATATCCCTACTATGATTTAAATAGCCGTTTTGATATGGGGCAGTATGCTGTTCTGTATGATATGTATACTAAATTTCAACAAATTATTATATGCGGGAACCTCAACCAATGCTAGATGCTACTGAATATAAAGTTATTGCATCGCTTATTGTTGTTGATGTAGCACAGCAAAATAAAGCAATTAAAACCGCTTATTGTTGTTGATGTAACACAGCAAAATAAAGCAAATAAACCGATTTCTGATAAAACGTCAGTCTACTGCTTGTTAATTTACTATCGTTTAATCGAATACTCGCCTCTTGCAAGTGAAATCAAAAGAATTATTTAATTGTAAAATCAATTACTTTTTTATTTATGTAATTATCAGAATTTATATCAAAAAAGAAAATATTAATATATAAAATCAACTCCTTTTGTTTTTCTTCACATTAGCTTTATTCAAAGTAAGGTCAAGAACATGGTTTGTATTTTAAATTTATAACAACTACTGATTCAGTTCTGATACTGTACTGATAAAGGTGATAAACCTATGGATACAGTAATGATACAGTACTGGTACAGTGCTGATACTGTACTGGTACTGTACTGAGAAACGTACATTTATCAGTAATGTTCCCCTGATCATTATTTTTTAGCAACTAGATACTAATAGGAGAGAGTAGGGAGTTTTGAAGCACGCTTTGTTTGGGGGTCAAAACTACAACAAAAATATTTTTTTTACATTTTTTTCTAATTGAATCTCTAGATAATCTTTAAATGCACTTCCTGGAAGAATGATTTGCAGAAGGATCGACGATTTTTGATTGTTGACTCAAAAAGCTGGTTTTTGGAGTTTTAAAAAATCGTGGGGAGTACGACTAAAAATCGCAGAAAACTGAATTTTCTGGTGAAAATTCCTTATTGGGATCAGAGAAAATGACAAATTGTTGTTGAAAAAAATTAAAAATTTTGAAGTAGTTTTCTCATAGTTTTGTCATAGTTTTCTTATAGTTTTCGCATATTTTTCAAAGTTTTCTCATTTTTTTATTGGTTTTAAAGTTTCCTGATAGATTTCAGAATTATCTTATATTTTTAATAGTTGCCAACTCCTCGAGTTGAAAACTATATTTCTCGTAAGGGAAAATACAGAAAAATAACAAAATTTATTGAAAAAAAAACCTAGAAATTGCAATAAACATTCGAATTTTTTAGAAATAATGCGTTATACGCATGTAAAATACGTCATGTTGACATCTATCATATTTGCCGTGCTTCACATCTCCCCACTTGATATGCTTCATTTCTCCCCATTCGCTACTGTTTTAAATTGCCACCGCGTCAGTAATTCATCGAATGTTTTTGCATAAATCCTTTGGAAGGTCGAAAGCCTAATCATTGCTTATTATTTTGTGTGTACTCACGTTTTTGATTTGATTGAAAATGTTAATGAAAATGCAACAAACAAACAAGAAGAAAGACACACTGTCTGTAGAGATACAAAATAAAGTGTGCTTTGGGACGAGTGTTAGTACATTACTTAGATATTAGGTGAAAAAATGGGTACAATAGGTAAGAGTAATCAAAACCACTGCTAAGTGATATCTATGGCCGTGCTTTGCAACTCCCCACTGTCCCCTAATAACAAGATTAAATAATAGATACGAATTAAAGTTTTTTCTAAATGACCTTGTTATTTATTATGTTGATTTTATATGATTTAAATACAAATTCTTAATGTTTGATAGCTTAAATCATACTAGATTTCAAATACATATTCTAATTGTTTGATAGTTTAAAACCGTTTATTGAGCTTAAGGTCAAAGTTAGAACAATTAATTGTTCTAACGAATCTTTCCAAAGGAACAACAACAACAACAAGGTTTTTTAAATATGAATAGGAAAAACAACTAGAATTTGTATTTAAAATCAAGTATGATTTAAACTATCAAACATTTAGAATTTGTATTTAATTCATATAAAATCAATAGATAAAAATTTTAAAATTTTTAAAAAATTTTTTTGTTTATTTTTTATTATACAAAATAAATCTTAAATATTATTACAACAAAAATTGAAGTTACTCCTCCTCCTCTTTCACCACCACCTTTCCTATTAAAAGACGTCAAAAAATTTTATATGCTTTACCCAGGGATTAGGTATTAGCAACCTCAACACCTGATCCTGTTTTCATCCTACCTTTAATTTATTTTTCTAATTCAGAATCATATAAAATTCCTTCTTATTTGAATACAATACTCCACCATAGCTCCTCCCCAGCCCTCAACCCTCAACCATCCTACTAAAAACAATTTCCCATACTCTTGGGCCCTACCCCTACTCGAAATAATGTGTGATAAATTGTAATAAATGTCGTAACAAATGAAAATATCTGACGAGAAGGAAGGTTCTCTCGAATACCGCAGACAATATTAAGATCTGCGCTGATAGCAATCGCTATCATCGCTAAGCCTACCAATCCCGAAACTAGCATACTGCATCTTACAGCGTGTATTCGTTAACCAAGTGACTAGGATGCTTAGTCAGGATGTGTAATAAGACATAAAAAATGGATATTACCCAAAATACTCCACAATCATCAGACCGCATCTTATAGTGTGATCGTCAAGCAAGTGATTAGGTTGTTTAATTAGAAACTGTAGTAAAATTATAATAATTAATAGTTATTACAGACCGTTATACAATCAACCCCTAACCTAGCATACTGCATCTTACATCATGCTCGTTACCAACCACCTCAACAACGATACTGCAGCATACAGCGTGTGCGTTAACCAAGTGATTTGGATGCTTAATTAGGATATGTAATAAGACATACAAAATAAATATTACCCAAAATACTTCAAAATCATCAAACCGCATCTCACAGTGTGATCGTCAAGCAAGTGATTAGGTTTCTTAATTAGGAACTGTAATAAATTTATAATAATAAATAGGTATTACAGACCATTATACTATCAACCCCTTAACTAGCATACTGCAACTTACAGCGTGTTCGTTAACCAACCTCCTCATCTACGATACTGAATCTTACAGCGTGTGTTGATAGCCAAGTTAAGTTCTCTACACTTGCACAAACTGCAGTCTTTTAGCCTATAACAATATCTATAATTTATAACAACAACAACACAAATAAAAAACTGCTACACGGCTCCGCTGGCGCTGTCAAACCTATTTAGCTAATACATAAATCTAATAGTTTACCACCTCTTTGCTAGAGGCCAGAGCTGTAAAATCGGCATTCATATTCAGAATTTTAATTACAACTGAATAACGACATAAGAATGCGTTTAATGAATGCAACATATTTTATAAATAACATTTTTAATTCACAATTCGTTTTTAAAAAAAATATTTATTATAATTCATTTTCGTTATTCAGAGTAATGAATCAATTTTTTTATTCATTTGAATGCTATTCACAAAGAATGCAATTCACAAAGAATTTCAGAATTTTCGATTTTCTTATTTTAGTCGTTATTAATTTTTTATTCATTATTATGGAACTTACTTGCATATGCTATAGGTTTATCGCTACCTATTTCTCTTTAGTATCTGTGTTTAGTATTAAAAGTTTCGAAAAATATGGATAGCTTAATACAGGTGGTTACATGAATTTTTGATTTAGAAGTTCAAAAGATTGTTTGCAACTTTTCGAAAAAAAATTATAACATTCAGTTGTATATGAGTACCTATAATTTAAAAGCATAACCTAAATTTTTTAAAAACATTCATCGGTATTTATATAATTATCAAATAAATCTTACATTTCCGGGGAATGTCTTTTTTTCAACACTTTTTGAGTTCGGACATTTCTTAATGATGAAATCTTCGGATCTGATGATGCGGCCAATATGTTGAAGAGATCCTCGTTTTGCCGTTTTCGAGAAATCTTGCAGGTATTTAGGTATCTGTATTTTTAATAGTCCTTGTTTTTGGATTCTTGTGCTTCTTCGGACCATTCTCCAATTGGTAAGGACTGATATTTTATGATTTCTCTGCCGTGCGTCAGGACTTTATGCAGTATAGGTGTGAAAAGTTTTCCAGAATTGTTTTTTTTTTATGAAATCGGCTGTTTCTGTTGCGTATATCCCATAATTTTCTGGGTTTATGTTTTCGTTCAAGACGTTAAGGATAACTTCAGTTTCAGTTGAAACACCGACTATTCGTTGGTGTCGGTTGTGTTTTATCGTTTATGTATGTAAAAGCCTTTGTTTGTTATATTCGTGAGTGTATTAAAATAGTTTCAATATTGTAATTATTTAAATATCATATTTTACTATACTAGCAACATTAATATAAAACTGTTCGCTTAAATAATAATTGAGCATTTAACTTGTGTAAGTTTAATTCTTGCATTTTAACTTTGTTTAACTTATTTAGTTAATGCAGTGCTGTTGTTGTTTTTGCATGCTTGCTGTGTTTTAGTTTCTTCTTTGTGCTGTAATTTGTTTATATTCAGCTCAGTGAGTGTTGTTGTATTTGTTTTCTACACTGTCTGAATAAAATAACCCTGAAAGCACATTTTGCATCTGCTCATTTTTTAAAAAAATTAAAAATGGATTATTTTTCTGCAGAAAATATCGTTGTTTGTTCTTTGGACGAACTTTGCAAAAGCCAAAACATTCTGAACCCCATGTTCAGCTGTTTTGGTCCATGTGAGCAAATGTTTCATGCATCTTGTGCCGGTATTTCCAAGTCATGCCTTGACGACTTAAAATCTCAGCGATCAGGCCTTCGCTGGTACTGTGCTTCGTGTAAGGCATTTTCCCCAGATGAACTTTATTCAAAAATTAAGCTTTTTGGGGAAAGTCTTAACTCATTAAAGAACAATTTTCGAGAAATTGTAACATTTTTTAGTGAAGTTAGGGCCGCACCCAGTACCAGCATCTATGATGAAAATTCCACTTCGGAAAATATCCCGCTTGCTTTGTCACAGACTGTTTCTTCCGGGCCCTAAACAATCCTTTCATCTGAAGACCACATTATCGCAAAAAGAAAGAGAAAAAATAAAAAAGATAATAAGAAGCGAAAATCATCTGGATCTACTTCTCAGGCCAAGCAGCCCTCAGCACCGCTTTTGAACAGGAACACTCCAGTTACTTCCTCGTCACCTCTATTGAGCCTAGAAATCTATAAAGCTTAAGAGCAGTGTCGAGGAATAAAAAAATTTTTATTTCACGTCTTCAGCCCGACGCAACTGTTGAAAATGTATTGACCTTTATCAATTATAATAGCTTGTTGAGTCAAAATGCATTTTGTTCATGCAAAAAAATAGGTAATAAACCTTCCCATGCTTCCTTTATTCTCACAGTTCCAGCTTAAGAGTTTGCAACTGTTCTAAACTCTAATTTGTGGACTGATAATATACTCGTTACAGAGTTTCAGCCTAAGAATAAGCCTAGAGGGACGACTCAAGCCGCTCGTCTATCCCAAAAAAACTGAATAGACTATCCCTTTACTATCAAAATGTAAGGGGATTACGCTCTAAGACGCGAGACATATTTTTAATGTCTCAGAATTTCTCTGAGGATATTATCGCACTGACTGAAACTTGATTAAACGGAAGCATTACTGACTTAGAATTGTTTGATAACAGTTTTGAAGTTTATAGAAGAGATAGACACGCTGACAATACTTCTGCTTTCGGTGGAGGTGTCTTATTAGCTGTAGGAACTCCTTCGTTAGTTCCATTATTGTTATTCCCTGCTCTGCTAACATCGAACTTATATGCGTCAAGGTTGTACATTGCAATTCTAATGTATATCTTATTAATGCATACGTTCCTCCTAAGAGCAGTGTAGAAGTTTATGCAAACCTTGCGGATTGCATAGAAATGTCATAAGCATAATTGACGTTAATGACGATATTTTATTGTTAGGCGATTTTAATCTGCCTGACTTGAAATGGGAATCTTCTGACGATGATACATATTTTTGTGCATCTAATTCGAAGACTCGCCAAGAGCATATATTTGTTGATAATATATGTTCTGACTTACAACAAGTGAGTTGTATTTATAATAGTCGTGAAAGACTTCTTTACCTGGTCTTAACAGATAGTAACAATGTGATTGTTGAGAGGGCCCCTCATGTTTTGACTGCTGTTGATGAATACCATCCACCATTGAGCATATGGTACAAATCAGACAGGGATAATATAGTAAAGTCTAACTCAATAGATAAAGTTTATGAATTCAATTTTAAAAAAGCTGACTTTTTGAAGTTGAATCATTTACTTCAAAGTAAACTTCATGTTATTTTAGAATATGTTAATAATAACACTCTTGATGATTCAATTAATTTTTTTTATATGGAAATCTTTGCTATGTTTTCTCTGTCCGTGCCATATAGCCTCAAAATTTACGAAAAATTGTGCTTACCCCTGGTACACAAAGGAGTTCCTGTCGTAATTTGTGGTCTATTTGCCAATCTCTTTAAAGAGTCATTTTGTTCAGACTCTTTTAATCCTGATGAAGAGTATTTTGAATATATGAACTCTACACCCAGGGTTTCGTTGGATTCTATATCCTTTACTTCAGAGGATATTTTAAAGTATATTGGATTGATCGATGAGGATTTTAATGCTGGACCTGACGGAATTCCTGCCGCAGTTTTAACACGATGTGGTTCCGTTCAAAGTCAAGTTATTCAATAAATCAATTAGCGAAAGTATTTTTCCACTTTTTTGGAAAAAATCTTTTATAGGTCCTATCTATAAAAAAGGTTGTAAGAACGATATAAATAACTACAGGCCTATCGCAAAACTCTCGTCGATTCCAAAACTTTTTGAGCGCCTCGTGTATGATCGTGTGAGGATTCACTGTGGGAAGGTCATGACAACTCGTCAGCATGGATTTGTTACTGGCAGATCCACTGTGTCTAATCTCCTCGATTTTACAACGTTTTGCTTAAATTCAGTTTATTCAGGTAACCAGGTCGACTGTATTTACACTGATTTTAGTAAAGCATTTGATAAACTACCACACAACTTAATTCTATTTAAACTAAAGTTAATGGGTTTTTCACAATTTTTCGTAAGCTGGATTCAATCGTATCTGACAGAGCGATCTTATCAAATACGATTTCGAGGCGTATTGTCAGCTGAATTTATTGCTGAATCAGGTGTTCCTCAAGGTAGCCACCTTGGTCTACTTCTGTTTATTTTAGCCATTAATAATGTAACCCAGATCATCAAACACTCTCATCTACTTATCTATGCAGATGATATGAAAATATACAGAACAATAGATGCTAAAGACAATTCAGATCTGCTCCAGTCTGATTTGAAATCCTTTGAAATTTGGTGTTCTAAAAATAATATGTTTCTAAATCCAGATAAATGCCAAACTATGACCTTTTCGCGAAAAAGGAATAATTTAATTTTTGATTATAAGATAAAAGATACTGCTTTAAGTCGTGTAGATGCTGTCAAAGATCTTGGTATATGCATGGATTCTAAGCTATCGTTTAACGTTCATATTGATTACATTTGTAAAAAAGCATCTTCTTTGTTCGGGTTTATGAAACACTGGGCCAAAGAATTTAATACTATGATCACAACTACAACGCTGTATTATGCAATTGTGCGACCTCCTTAGAGTATGCAAGTCAAGTTTGGTCCCCAAGTTACAATGTACATGTTGAACGTATGGAGAGAATCCAAAAACGTTTTGTTCGGTTTGCTCTACGGGGATCTATGAGGATCGTTTAAAACTATTAAAAATGCAATCTTTGAATGAGAGAAGGAAGTCTGCAGATATCGTCTATTTACACCAACTCATAACTGGTGTATTCGATTCACCAGAACACCTAACTCTTATAAATTTTAACACTAACCGTAGAAGCAGTAAAAATGCTAACAATTTAATTTACTTACCTTTTAGTAGAACAAATTATATGACTACTGCTCCTTTACATCGCATGAGTACCTTTGTTAACAACTGCAGCTTTTTTGATGTTAACTTATCGAAAGGTCAACTCAAAAGTACAATAGATTGAAAACTAATGTATGATTAGATCTATGTAAACGCATGGATAGTTGTTGTCTTGTGTTGGCCTTGAGCCCAACCCATATTATGGTGGGTAAATTTTTCTCACTTTGGATTGTTTTGGACCACTCTTATCGATATCATTGAGATATTTTAATGTTATTTGGGTTGGTTCTTAAGATGATCTAATGCGGAGAACTTGCAACCTTTTGATGATCTCTCTGTCAACACCCGTTATCTCTGCGGTTATCTCATTTCTATCGAAAAATGTCCTAGGTGTGGTTCCATCATTCGTATTTCCAAATCCTTGTAGCGGTTGGTGAACGCTTATTCCAATTTTGTTGCGGAATTCTTCCTGAATTATTTTTTCCTTGGAGCGTGTTTGTCCTTATTTGCAGTGTGTTCATCAAAACTTTCGCCAATTCGTGGAAGAGTGTACGAAAGATTAAGGATAAATTCCATGCATCTTGTAATGGAGATATTCCGTATTCGTAATTTGCCTCGTCTTCAATGTTTTTGTCGGTGCTTTGAAATTTTTCTTTGGGTTCTTTAACAAATTCGACACATGGTCCCAGAAAAATTTTTGATGCAAATGTGACATGCATTCTTAGGGGCACTCCTTCCAGAAGACATTCTATTGATCAAACTCTGCTTATTCTTAGCCTTATAAAGCAGTTCTTTCAAGAGGCATTTTTATAAACTACTTCTGGAAGACATTCAATTATTTGAAGTTCAGAAAAAAGGATATTTTACCTTGGAATTTTTTTAAATCCCCCAACAAAACCCAAACACTTTTCATTTCCAACACCAAAATCGCTAGAATGTCGGGAAAAGGGATATTTTCCAAGGGATTTTTTAACCCTCAAACCACAAAAAGCCTTCTTGTCGAATGCCTTCTTAAAGTTCTCCTGAAAAACACCTACTAGAATCCTTTAATTGAAGGGCTTAAAGAAATCTTCCATTGAAAAAGTCCTAGAATCACTTCTAGAGAAGACTAAGCCTTCTGGGTATGAAAGTGGGAGGGATGGAATTCAATACTTTGCTTTCCTCTTTAGCTTCTTTTGGAAGCACTTTTATTGCTGGGTTTGTGTCTTTTGTATGAGTCAATTCGTTGACCACTTTCCCGTCAACCGTAGTAAGCAAAAATTTATGTTCTATTAAGATAGCAGCTTCGTCATTAATTTTGTAGTAGGTTGGTTTAATAGTAGCAATTTGTTTTTTATATTTTTAAATGTGCTTGCTATCAGTTCCGGAGATTCCTTTGCATACTGAAACATTATGGGTCTACAAAACTAAACTGATGAAGGTCGGGAATTTTTCCAGTGTTCGCCATTCGCTCTTCAATCTCAGTGGAACAACAGAAGTCAAGAACATATTTGCATCGGATATTTTGTTTTCATTTTGTGAGATGATTGTTTACTTGTACGGACTCTGTCCAGATTATCCATCGCAGCCCCACTTACTCAGCAAAGTCAGATTTATTGGAAGTGTGCTTGGCTCTTGTTGATGCATACTTCCAATTAAGCCTTGAGCAGTAACTGTCATCTTAACTGAAACTTCCGTTATTTCACAATTTTCTGAATCAGTTGTTTTATTCGCTGCTGTGATGTTCTTATATTCTGGACATTGTGTTGCATCAAAGACTTTCAGATTAGATTGTACTTTTCCTTCGAAAGTCCATGAATAAAGCCAAAGCTTCCTCAGCGGCATAATTTACAGGATATGCATTCGGTGAAGTAGGAATGCTATCTCTAATCTTCATCAATCAGATAGGACTAGCAACAGACACTGCTTTTGTTATATCGCCTCTTGTTTTTTCTTTATCTCTGTTGTATTTAACTGTTAATGCTATTGCCAATTGTCCGGTAGAAATCGCTGATGTAGCATCCATAAGTTTGTTTTTTTTATGAAGGTTGAACTTTCGTCTAATGATTTCTTTGGCCTTCCTCTTGCAGGTTTTGAAGTACTTGGCAATTCGTAGGACATGTCTTCTACTTTCTCATAGTGGATATCAGTACTTTCTTGTAGCCAATTTTTATGTTTGCAATCGAATGTTTTATCTGAACTACGTGCACTATTCCATTTAACTTTTACTCTATTGAATACTGCATAAACTTTTTCCCAAATTTCAGGTTTTTCGAATTTGCGAATTTCGAATCATCAGTGATGTTAAGAAGTTTTTGTAATGCTGCTCTGAAATAAAATTCAGTTGATGAACTTGTAAATATTTCATATATGATATAATTTGAAGTAGACATTTTTACAGGTGCTTCTTCATAAAACAAAGTGAAATGTTCTGTTTTCAGCTTTTTTAAGAACTGATAGAAAAAATTACAGAATATCACTAATAATACCTTCCAAATTAATAGATTTCTTTTAATGTTTCCTTGAAATAAGTTGAAAGAAAGCATAACATTTTTATTACCCCAAATATAACTTTTTAAACTGCCTTCCTGCTTTTGTTATATCGCCTCTGGTTTTTTCTTTATCTCTGTTCTATTTAACTGTTAATGCTGTTGCCAATTGTCCGGTGCCTTAAGTAATAGAATAATTTAGAATTTTTCAAATACATTTTTATTTAAAAGCTTGAGGCACCGATGTCCGCGATCCCGTTATACAGGTTTACTACACAATATCAGTGCCTTAAGCTTTTAAGTATAAATGTATTTGAAAAATTCTAAATTTATATAAGTCCTTAGAACTTACCAATTTACGTACGTTTATACTATGATGATGAGTAACCAAGAGTTAGAATAAGACCTAGAATATACCTACTGTATACATATATGATAAATGTCACTTAATTTAATTTTTTTACTTTTATTTATTTTTTACTTTTAAGTCTTAAAGGTTTATTATTAACATCTTTTACTTTCAAAACTTATGGAGATATAGCATTTTTATTGATTTGTGGGCGGTAAAAGTGGGCGTGGCACACTTTTCCTGAACCATCCTCTACTTGAAGGAAATTAACTGCCAAAATTTAAGCTGAGTCAGCCCCTTAGCTTTGGAGATATAGCATTTTTATTGATTTGTGGGCGGTAAAAGGGGGTGTGGCCAAATGTTTTTCATAAAACCATGCTTTATTTGATGAAACTTTACTGTTTAAATTTCAGCTGAATCAGCCCCGTAGTTTTAGAGATATATCATTTTTATGGATTTTTGGGGGGTAAAAGGGGGAGTGGCAAAAATTTTCTTTTTTATCCTCTACTCGAAGGAAATTTACTGCCAAAATTTCAGCTGAATCGGTAAAGTAGTTTTAGAGATATAGCATTTTTATGGATTTGTGGCAAAATATTTTCCTTGATTATCCTCTACTCGGAGGAACTTTACTGCCAAAATTGCAGCTGAATCAGCCCAGTAGTTTTAGAGATATAGCAATTTTATTGATTTGTGGGTGGTTAAAGGGGGTGTGGCAAAAATGTTTATCATAATATTGCATTGTCACCGGACTTACATATGTAGGCTAAATTTCAGCTTAATCGGACACCAACAAGTTGTAGAAAAATGGCTTGCAAGTTTTGAAGACATACATACATACATACATACATACATACATGCATACATACATACATACACCCGCAAGGGAGGATTTTGATTCACAAAATCCTTCGGGCCTTACGAACCCGCGGACCCTAGTTACAAAAAAATCCAGAAGCGTCTGACCCATATTGGGCGGCTTTCTGGTCTGCGTCTGTACCGTAGCGGTCGGCAGTATCAAAACCTAGGCGCTGATTGGGAAAGCGGTGTCGCCTAAGGACTCATTTCTGAAGCGGACCTTGTCCTTCCGGGAGGATAAATCATCGCAGTCGACAGACCGAAGGCGTCGCCGTCTAGGGATCATTTCCCGAAGTGTGCCTTTTCATTCCGGAAGGAAAAGTTATTGCGGCCGGCAGACCAAATGCGTCGTCGTCTAGGGACCAATTCCCGAAGCTGACCCTTTTCTTCCGAGGTTTAAAGTGATCGCAGTCGGTAGACCATGCGTCGCCTTCTAGGGATCATTTCCCGAAGCGAGCCTTTTCCTTTCGTGAAAATTAGTGGTCGCAGTCGACAGATCAAATCAAATGCGTCGCCGCCTAGGGACTAAGCCTGGAGGCGAACCCCCTTTCCTTTCAGCCAAGGGACAATCCAAAAACATACACACCCCCGCAGGGAGGTCCTGTGTCCCCCAGGACCTTCGGGCATAACGAACCCGCGGACCCCAGTTAGGAAATCCAGGCGCGTCTGACCTACATTAGGCGGCTTCCTGGTCTGCGTCTGTACCGTAGCATTACAAATCTCTCTAAACTCGCGTACTCTGATCTCGCGAGAGAAATAAAAGAAGTAGGATCTAAAGAGGTAAATGCTAACTCGGGGGATCCACAACCGCTCAGTCAGGCACCTTGCGTCGATAAGGATTGCCAAACAGATCCATTGTTCTCGAAGGCGTCGAAGGCAGCCTCAAAAAGGGCAAACGAGCAAAGCTCTCGAGCTACGCCACCAAAAAAGAAGAGAGTACAGCAGTTGGCGGTCCAAGTACACACACCCAACCCCTCTTCTACTGAAGAAGCCCCCCACGCTGATCAAAAATCATCGCAGTCGAAGCGTAATGATAAGCCCTGGACCAAGGTGATCAGCAAGGCAAGAAAACGGAAGAAACGGAAAAAACCACCACCGAAGCTAGTAAGACCGGACACAATCGTGGTGGCGAAAGTAGGCCAACTTTCATACAGTGACATCATCCTGAAGATGAAGCAGGAAAAGTCACTCGACGAGTTCGGAGAAAACGTCTCTAGAGTAAGACGAACAGAGAAGGGTGAGGTGTTAATCCAACTGAAGCGTTCAACCACACAGACGACCCAACAGCTGAAAGAGAAGTTCGACTCGGTGTTCGCCGGTCACACGGAGACAAAAGCGCTCACGGAAGAGACTCTAATAGAGATAAAGGATCTCGACGAGGTGACGACATCCGAAGAGGTGCGAAGCGCAATCCAGAGGGTGCTTGGCGACACCATTGTGGCTAACGTTAAGTCACTTCGCAAAGCGTACGCCGGCACCCAAACAGCGGTCATAGGCCTACCAGCTCCACAGGCGAAAAACTGATCAAAATCAGTGAAATCAAAGTTGGCTGGGTAATTTGCAGAGCCCGCGAGAAGGTAGCTCCAATCAGGTGCTTCAGATGCCTTGACTTTGGGCACACCGCAAGAAGCTGCAAAAGTACAGACCGAAGTGGATGCTGTATGAAATGCGGTACAGAAGGCCATAAGGCCAAGGATTGCGAAGCAAAGGCGAGCTGCTTTCTTTGCAAAGCTAAAGAAGGCCAAGACTCCAACCACCGCGCCGGAAGTCTGAAATGCCAGTCCGTTCAAGGAGCCAGCCAACGGAGACGCAGATGAGAGTACTGCAGTTGAACCTCAACAACTGTGGCGCAGCACAGGACCTCCTCGGGCAAACCGTCAGAGACCAGGCCATCGACCTGGCTATACTGAGTGAACCTTACCCCGAAAAATCCGTAGGAGCATCCGTATGGTCTTGTGGAAGGGCTCCCTTCTTTCTAAGGCTTCATACACGTGCAAACGGTTTCGTCCGCGCGGAAGTAAATGGCATACATGTCGTGAGTTGCTACCTAGCGCCAAGTCTGTCGATCCAGGAATACACGGAGATTCTAGACACGATAGTCAGCGAAACGAGAGGCCTGAAACCACTCCTTATCGCTGGTGACTTTAACGCGTGGGCAGTTGACTGGGGAAGTCAAAAAACAAATCAACGTGGCTTTATTCTCCTTGAAGCGTTTGCTCTACTAGACGTGGTGCTGCTCAATAATGGATCCCAAGCAACATTCAGCCGTGCGGGCGGAAGCTCCATCATCGACCTGACTTTCGCCAGTAGCGAGTTAACTAGGCAAGCAGAGTGGCATGTTAGCAATCTGTACACGCACAGCGACCACCAAGCTATCATTTATAAGCTCAATGGTCGACCGCGTAGCCGACACAGCATAAATACGGGAAATAAATGTTCGTACAGAGTCGAAACACTAGACGAAGACATTTTGAAAGTAATAATGGCCGATATGCATCTGTCTGGCACGCCAAATGATATGGCAAGGCAGACCCTGGACCAAACAAGAAGAGCTTGCGATGCAGCGATGATCTCGAGGAGGTCTAGCAAGCGCAAGCAAGACCCGGTCTACTGGTGGACGGTGGAAATTGCTGAAGCACGCAGGAAATGCCTCGAAGCAAGGAGGATGTACTACCGCGCAAGAGGTTCATACAGCTTCAACGATCTCCGCGAAACCTATCGAATGCTCAAGAAAGGCCTGAAAATAGCAATCCGTACGAGTAAGCGCCAATGCTTCCTACAGCTATGTGATGAGGCAGAAACCAATCCATGGGGTACTGCATACAGATTAGTTATGAAAAAACTGAAGTCGTTCAGGCGACCAGCACCTACGGACCCGCAGGTACTAAGTGCTATAGTTAGAACACTCTTTCCACAGCAGCCAGCGGCCCAGCCGGTCGAGGAACACATCGAGCTACGAACCATATTGGCTGTAACTATAGAGGAGATTGTTAATGTAGTAAAAAACATAAAAAACGACAAGGCGCCAGGTCCTGATGGTATTCCGAACCGCGCACTGAAGATTGCGATTATGTCGCAGCCGCATCAGTTTGCCCAGCTTTTCAACGCGTGCCTTCTAGAGGGCATTTTCCCAGCGCAGTGGAAAACCCAGAAGTTAGTGCTCATACCGAAAGGCAGTTGCTCCACGGACGCCCCCTCAGACTACAGGCCGATTTGCCTACTCGACACAATAGGCAAAGTCTTTGAGCGTGTGGTGTGCAACCACCTGGAAAACGCGATCCAAGCCGGAGGAGGACTTTCGGCTCGACAATTTGGGTTTCGAAAGGCCCAATCAACGACGGACGCTATTAAGCTAGTTACAAGCACCGCGCAGGAAGCAATTGAGGGAGTGAGGGGAGCAAAGCAGTACTGTTTGGTGGCAACACTCGACGTAAAGAACGCTTTCAACTCAGCTAACTGGAGTCTGATTATGACAGCCCTCAGGAACTTTGGAGTACCACGATACCTCACGAAGATCGTGTCACACTATTTCAGTGAAAGAGTCCTGCTCTACGACACAGAAGAAGGCACGAAGACGTACAATGTGTCCGGTGGAGTCCCACAGGGGTCGGTTCTTGGCCCCCTGCTATGGAACGTCATGTACGATGGGGTTCTCAGGCTTGAGGTGCCAGCAGACGTCAAGATTGTTGGCTTTGCCGACGACCTTGCAGTTGTGGCGACAGCAAAACACCGTGAAGAAGCTGAGGCCCTCAGTAGTGTAACTATCGCTATGATTTGCGATTGGCTGCGAAGAGCGGGACTTAGTCTAGCTGAACATAAGATTGAGATGGTACTTATAAGTAGTCGGAAAAAACTAGAAACCGCTAGCATCAGTATTCGTGGAACAGTAATTGAATCGAAGCCGTTCATTAAATATCTCGGTGTAATGATCGATTCCAGACTGTCATTTAAGCAACATATGCAGTACGCACACAGGAAAGCATCCGAAGTATGTTTGGCGCTATCTAGAATAATGCCGAACACAAGAGGCCCCAAACAAGCACGACGAACACTGCTCCTCAACGTAGTGCGATCTACTATGATGTATGGTGCGACTGTATGGTACACAGCGATGAAAACGAAGTCCTACCGACACGGAGTAGAGTCAGCACTGGTTCTAGCTAGCGCGATCCCTATTGACCTTCTCGTGTAAGAAACGCTTCTCACAGCTGGTAGTGAAAGCACAACAGCTAATAAAAAACTCGCTAGAGAGAGAAGCTTGCACAAATGGCAAGACCGCTGGGATAGTTCAGAGAAGGGTCGGTGGACGCACCAGCTCATTCCTAGCCTAACCGAGTGGTATGGCAGAAGCCACGGCTCAGTGAACTTCTACCTTACACAGATACTGAGCGGACATGGTTGCTTCAGGGCAAACCTTCACAAGTATAAACACGCGATCGATCCTTACTGCACTAATTGCACAGGAAACACGCTGCAAGACGCGGCGCACGTTCTTTTTGTGTGCCCCATGTTCCATAACGCCAGACTTGAGGCCTCGGCCTGTCTCGGCGAAACGTTAACACAGCAAAATATGGTTTCTCTTATGCTAAACAGCGAAGAGAACTGGTCGATAGTTAGCACCCTGGCTAGAAAAATAACCGAAGAGCTGCGAAGAGTTGAGCGCGCGCAAGATAGATGAGGTAAAGGTTGTTAACCCGACGACCATCCCACAGTAGATCCCGGCAGTAGCCAAACAGTTTCCAGCCTAGTGCTGTTCCCAAGCCCCGCGAAGTTATGCTTTACGGCGGTCCCGCGGGGTCCTATAGGGTCGAAGATTCAATGCGGAGGTTATGATACCGCGAGGTATCATGTAGGTTTAGTGCGTAAAAATCGTACACTCCCACCTGCACGGTGGGGCCTTTTGAAGGTTCCCCCTTCGCGAATAAAATAAAAAAAAAAAACATGTTTACTTATTGCCTAGTAAAAAAATTGAACTTCAGGAATATATTCGTGGTACCACATAAATTGGCATTGGCATTACAATTAAAAAAAATTACAGTTGATTGCTATATTATTTGTGTGCTTACAATAAAAATAACAATCCAAATATTCCAATCTATTCATTTATTATGAACTACAGGGTCCGCCATCTAACTTTTTTTTTCAACTAGTGCTTATTTCGTGAATGGTAACACTTAGCTCATGTCTGATTTGACAGAATATTAGTTTTATCCTTCCGCTGAACGAATATGGTTGTGTATATGCTTGAACAACGCTGGGAAATATTGCGACATTACTTTGAAAATAATGGTAATGTTGCAGAATGTGTGCGAAAATTGCGTACGGATTTTGGAAGAAGAGAAGCACCGTTCATTATCTTGTGAAAAAAGTGAAAGAAACTGGCATCTTCATCGATAAACCAAAGCGTGAAAAGCCAAAAGCAGTGCGTACACCCGAGAATATTGCTGCTGAGGCAGAAAGTGTGCGTGAAGCGCCATCAACATCAATTCACCGTCGTTCTCAACAATTGAACATTTGGGAGACATCATTGAGACGAATTTTGCATAAAAACCTTGGTATGACGCTATACAAAGTCAATTGGTTCAGGAGTTGAAGCCAACTGAC
Source organism: Dichetophora obliterata (assembly GCA_963920525.1). Lineage (NCBI taxonomy): Eukaryota > Metazoa > Arthropoda > Insecta > Diptera > Sciomyzidae > Dichetophora > Dichetophora obliterata. The sequence goes on along the minus strand of OY986436.1, from coordinate 101,034,756 downwards.
CATCCAATGCGTTTTCGCTTCGCTAAGTGGGCCTGCGATCGACTTACAGAAGATGCCGATTTTGCCAAAAAAATCATCTTTTCAGATGAAGCTCATTTTGATCTTGGCGGGTATGTAAACAAGCAAAAATGTCACATTTGGGGCACAGAAAACCCGCACGCATACATTGAAAAGCCGCTGCACCCAAAACGAGTCACTGTTTGGTGCGGATTTTGGTCAAGAGTCATAATTGGGCCATTTTTCTTCGAAAATGAGCAAGAAGTGGCCGTTACAGTCAATGGCGATCGTTATCGGGCCATGTTGAACGAATTTTTGTTCACAATAATTGAAGTGGAGGATATTGGCAACATTTGGTTTCAACAGGACGCCGCTACGTGCCACACAGCCGAAGCTACACTCGATGTCTTGCGCCCTGTTTTTGAAAATCGCATTATCAGCCGCAGAGCTGATGTCGTTTGGATACCTCGGAGCTGCGATTTGACACCGTTGGACTATTATTTGTGGGGTGCCCTCAAAGATAAGTGTTACGCCGACAAGCCAGAGACAATTGACGCTTTAAAGGACAATATTCATGAAGCCATTGGTGAAATACAGTTGCACACAATCGATAATGTGCTTAAAAATTGGAGCGATCGTGTAGGCTACTGCATGGCCAGCCGAGGCAGCCATTTGAATGAAATTATTTTCCATTATTAACCCGAAGGATTGTACTTTCAAATAAAAAAAGAAATTTGAGAAAATATCCAGTAGTTTTTTTATAGAATTTTCAAAAAAAAAAAAAGTTATTTGGCGGACCTTGTATATAATCACAAATGTTGCAACACGCGCAATGCAAGGTCAACTGTAAGAGCATGAAAAAAGTCATAGGTTTCCTGATAAAAATCGTTATAGCTCATTTTCCCGACATTTCCCGACAATACAATTTTTTTCCATTGTGTTAAGAATTGTTAAAAAAATTTAGTTTTTGTAATCGGAACTTAAACTTTTGAGAAGTATTTTTGAAAGTTCATTCGAAGTTGAAAAAATGAATAAAAATAGTGTTTCGAAAAAGTACAGTTACCTCCTACTTTAAAAATAATTAAGTACTTCTTTTTAGTGTTAGTTGATAGTCATATGTCATTATGTCATATATGCAAAATAATTTTTTTGTTTCATAACATGCAGAAAAATTTAAACCCTCTTGAGCTACAAAAAAAAAAAACAAAATAAAAAAACTCGAAAAAACCATCAACTTTATCCAGCTCTACAAAGTAAAACATTTCTCCAAATAAGTTAAATTAATAAGTTTTGCGAGCTTAGAGCAATTGTTTATCAAACTGAATCATTAGATTTGCGAATTTCCGCTACACTAAAATTGATTTTCGCAACCACTTTTTAGAAGTACACCGCTACACATAATATTTGCTTAGATCTGTAATAACACCCTGATCACTTATTAGATTTCCAAGATATACCACTTCTGGTCTCAGAAACTTGCATTTACCTGGATTTAACTTTAAATTATATCTGCGTAACCTCTTAAAAACTTCTGACAGATTCTTGTTATGTTCTTTTAAACTAGATCCACAGATGAATTTATCATCAGCATATAAAAATGCTGAATCTTAAAGATCACTTAGTGCAAGTGAAAGCATTCTTTGAAAACTATTTGTTGAAATTTTTAAACCAAATGCAAATGTTTGAATTGGTAATAACCTGAATCAGTTGCAAATGCTGTCAATGGTCTTGTTTTTTTATGTAACGGAATTTGATGAAACGAACTTGTCATATCTAAAGTGGAAAAACTTTGCTTTACCTAATTTGTTAAGAACATCTTCTAGTCTAGTTAAAGGGAATTTTTCATCCAAGACTTTTTTGTTTAAGGCTCTAAAGTCCACTACCAGTCTCCATTTCTTATTTTCCCCTGCACTTTTCTTCGAAACTATTAATGAGAGTTAGTTCTACGGGCTACCTGAAAGTTCAACAATGACTTCGTCTAATAGTTTATGTACTTGATTTTCTATTTCTTGTAAATTAGCATGTGAAGTCCTATAGTTTTTAATATGCATAGGTGATTTCTCTATTGTAGAAATTTTTTGTTCATAAAAATTATTTTGTTCATAAAAATTATTTTGTTCATAAAAATTATTAATTTCTTTTTGTAGTTCTTGAAATCTGTTCTCATCTGGCAAGGCGTTTTTTTTATTTTTTTTAAATGTAATATCTCATAGTTTTTCATCTTCTCTATACCCAGTATTAATTTTGAAAGCAAAACTTCATTATTTGTATTAAAAAATTTCATGTGTTTTTTTCCTGACGCTGGAATTATAGTATCTGCTACAAATACTCCTTTTCTAATTTGCTACCACAAACTACCCTTTCTTCATCTACATCTATGTCTACATCTCATTTAGTGACGCTAATAAATTTTCTATATTAGACCCGAATACACTAGCACTCAAACTACCTTAGTTTGTTCTGTCTCAAACTACCTTTAACGTTCTGTTAAATTTTACTAGAGTAGTTGGTTTGCTTTCAGTTAAAATTTTATTCTTTACTTTTTCAAATAGTTTCGTGGACAGAATAAATTTGATCAATGTTTGTTTCTGTTGATCATCCTTCAAGGTATCGTATAAAATTCAATTATAACAATGCAATTGCTTAAGTTAGAAAATCTCCTTGAAATTCAGGAATCAACTTGTAAGCAGTAATCAAATCAAATGAAGCCATGTTGCTTTCGAATTTTTTATTATTTTCTTTTATTTCATTACTTTCAGATTCTTTAGGCTTTTAATAAAAATTTAATTTTTTTTTATTAATAAATCAAAATTGAGTTCTTGTTGTTTTTAATCCTTATACTACTTTAACTTATAGAGATTAAAACGTGGTTAAGGCCCTCAACGAGATTAATTCCTAATTATAATTGAATTTTATTAGATAAGCTATAGAAAAATTAACCTCATTCTAAAGTAGTTTAATAATTAATTTCATCGCTTATCTTCTAAAAAAAGTTTTCACCAGTTTTTTTCAAAATTGCAACACTGCAAGTGGGAATAAAGAAAATTAACTTATTGCTTACTCTCTCAAAGTTTCAATTTACACTGAAACAACAACAATTCATGACGTACCCTTGATCGCCTTCATAACATAGCCCTAACTTAAAACGAAACAAAACGAAGCAACGAACTGTCAAAATTAATCTCTTTTACACTAGTATAAACAGTGTAGATTACAAAAGGGGATTTTCTTAATCTTTTTTTTTTTTAATCTCATATGTAAACGTTATATTAGTCTTATATTCTGTAAATCTCGTAACGTATCTGCTATTTCCATCAATGATTTATTTTTATTATCTTATTTCATACCCTTTTTAACAGTCTGTTCCTTATCCAATCATGTTAAATTTAAGACATATCACTCCAGTATCTCTACTTTTCAACCCTCTTACTCCAATATTAACTCTGCACATAGTACATTTCAAAAATTTATAATGACAACTTTTAGCTTTATAACTTAGATACCTAACTTTTCCAATGTAAACTATTTTCTTCTGACAGTTATCACAATACTTATTGAATAATATCTCAAAGCATCCTTGGTAAGAACACCTTGTCGCAAATTCTATTATCTTTCCACCATCTTTCCTGTGTTATTCAAATTTATCTTTTTAATGATTTGTTTTTATACATATGTTTTAAAATGCTTATTAATAACATAAATGATTACAATTACTATAAAAATAATGGATACAATCCCTGTAATGTTGTTTATACTGTATTCACTGCTGCTACTGCTGCTGCTGCAGTTGTTGTTATTATTGTTATTATTCATGGTGATTTTTGTTTGTTCCTTGGCTTCGGGAGAACAATCGTCATAACCATTTTATACTTCAGTGTGCTTTATAATGGCATCGACTGTTAATTTTTTAGTTGTTGAACGAAATTACAGTTTTCTATGGATCAACCTGTATAAGTGTTCCGTTCCCTTCGTAGTCGCACTTGCTTGCCACCTCTGGTTTTCGCTTCGGTTTCTCGGATTGTATCTGTTGTATCCTTTCTGTCTGTTTCTTTCGATATTGTTCCAAAGTCAGTGGCTTCGGTCCAGCTGTGAATGGTGTTGGCACATAAATTTGTTGTGGTGCTATTTCAATTGAGGCTTCCGACACATACTGCGGCACATATTCTTCTTCTTCTATTGACGTCGACTGATTCAGCTTTTCAAATATTTCATCCAGACTCTCTTTAGTGTACGACGTGTGGTTTTTAATATCACGGATTTTAAAGTTTAATTTTTCTAGAAATAAAATTGGTGCAGGATCTATGTTTGTAGGTTCGGTGTACGCAGGATCGCCATGTTACATTAAACTAATATATTCAAGGATTTGCTTACTAAACAAGGAATTTTTTCCAAAGTCGTTTTGGTCTTAAGCGTGCCATGCTGTATGTAATAGCCACAAGGCCGATTTTATGTAAATTATAAAAGAAAGGCAATTCTGCCAGTATATTGATTATTCGTTAATCATAGAATAACTGTGCTTTATTGTAAGATTGCATTTTCTTTTATAATAATTTGTTACAATCTTTTTTTAACATAAGACACACTCATTTTCCAGTCACATTTCAAATATGTTTAGTTAAACCAATCATTTAAGGTTGTTGTGAACAAATATGCAGACTTGCATATTTTCAAAATTCAATACCAAATATTTGTTCACATACTAACCCACATCTGCAAGTTGCAATATGATCGGCTCTTTGTTAACATCACAAGTGGCTGCTTGCGCTTAGCCAACATTCGTGATTCATAACTAATTACTATTTCTTTTATTGTTTTCATTCATTCCGTTTTATTGTTTTCATTCATGCTGCACTATTAAACTTGATCATATTGCACGCACATGTGCTCAGTGTTTCAAGGTTTGTTTATGTTACTGACCTTGCTTGTGACTAGGTGGTTTTTTATATTCTCATTTGTTTATTTATTTGTTTTTGGGTTGTATACACAACAATTGTATCTACATACCCAGTTGGCCGGTCGTTGATGTGATGTGTTTCGATAAGATGATCGACGTCTTGAGAAATATCGGGAATTGGAGTTTCTTGAGCGAGAGCGATTATATTGTTCACTTCTAAGCTCTTGAACTTTGTCAGTGGTGATAATTTGTCAGTTTAAAACTTGGTAGTAGTTTCAGAAAAGCATTGCGTGATTGCTACTAGTTCTTCAGTTCTCATAGCTGGTGATGGTTTCTTGGTTATAGCGGATATGTCGCTTTCATCTATAACTTCCCATAGATGTCAACGAGTTTGGGTAGAACGTCTTGTTGCTTATGACCTGACCCGGTCAAAGCGATATTTAGGCTATTTGGTAGTTTTCGCAACCATAATTTGTAGGTTAGATAGCTACCGACTGTGAAACCAGCTAGCAAGAGTAGCGAACGAAAGAACTGAGATGGCTTCTGGTCACCCATTTCAGAATACGAATGGATTTTGTCAAAGCGTTTATTTTCGCTCAACGAAAGTCTATCTATTCATGTCCTTTTAAGTCCTTCTTACTAGTTTGTAGCTGGAGGATTTTGAATAAAATCCAGTACCGTAACTCTGACTTTCTGTTTTAATGCAGTTACTAAATATTCGTATTTAATTCTGTCGACAGTTATCGCTTTCGCTTGAAATTGAATTTCGGTATGAACGAACCATGCGTCTGGACAGATAGTCCAAAAAGGTGGTATTTTGATAGCGGTTGCATGGATTTCAAGAGGAGTATCGAGAGTATTCGATTCGAAATTGATGATTGGTTTGGTATCACCACTACCGGTGTGAGGTCTATGTGGGGTGTACGTTTCATTTTTTTTTTAAATTTTCTAATAAGTGTCCCGATCGTAGAATATTCGTGTTCGTGTTGTGCAATGAATACATTGCATGTTGTTTTGCAGTGACCTTGCCTGCAGCTGTTGTTGTCGCTGCTGTTGCTTAGAAGTGACAGTGTCTACTTCTGTTGTTGTTGGTGTTATCGCTGCTGTTGTTTTTGTCGCTGCTTATCGTGAGAGATTGCTAATATTACCACGAATACACATGTAATTCTCGGCAAAGGTTATGCCTTTGGAACGTATGAATGCATCTTGTATCACAATGTAGCGAAATGTGTGTGTGCGTGAATTTGAAACATACGATAGAAACACGTATAAATCGTAAGTGATGCTCCAAAGTGTTCGACCTGTTGTAATAGACGGTAAGTAAATGAGATTTATCCTCGGTCAGGCCGAGATCATATATGAGCAGACATAGGGAAACAGATTTTTTTCAAAGACTTGGAAAATTTAGCGAACACACCACTGCTAAACATCTGGAGGTTCATAAAAAGCTCAGGCTGGTTTGAGGAATAAATTGGAGCAATAATTAACATGATACCACAAAAAATAAAAAAGGGATTCGACTAACTTGAGCAGATAATCGTTGGGGAATTCGCTGGCAATGTTCTGTGAGAGTTGAATGGCTGCAGGAGCTTGGCCTTCCTGCACATAAGTGACAATGGTGGAATTTGCTTTGGTGCCGTTGTATGGTGTCGTGGTTATGCGTGGCGGGACAATATCATGCTTTGCATCCGATGATGTCTGTGGTTCCGATGATGTGGCTGAGTTTCATTCTCCGATTGCAAGGTTAGTATTGTCGCTTTTGTGGTGGAACAGTTGCAGTGGCTGTTGTAACGATTATTGAGGTAATGAGCTGCGCTGGGTGGTGAACCAAGAGTGAGCATAGATGCGGTTGTAGCTAATGGATCCGATGTTGGAGGAATGGTTAGATTCTTTTTAAGTGAGTTATTTGGTTCGCTCGTCGAATTCTGCGTTAAAGGGCAGTTCTTATTTACCAGGCAGGATCGCCAGTGTAGGTCCTCAATTTATGGTTGGTCACTTATATTTATTTGGTATAATTTTATTTTTACTATATATATTCAAAAAATTTTTATATGTAGAACATTTTTATTTGAATAAATTAAAGTTTTTTCTAAATGACCTTGTTATTTATTATGTTGATTTTATATGATTTAAATACAAATTCTAAATGTTTGATATTTTAAATCACACTTGATTTTGAATACAAATGCTAGTTGCTTGATAGTTTAAAATCGTGTATTGAGCTTAAGGTCAAATTAATTGTTCTAACGAATCTTTCCAAAGAAACAACAACAAAAAAGCTTTTTCAATATGAAAAGGAAAAAATCACTAGCTGATTTTATTGCAATTTCGGCCTTGCTAAAGGCTTCATCAAAAATCTTTGTGATACCCGTGCAAGCGCGCATTAGCGCACTGCACCACAGGGCGATAAGATTTTAAGTGTAAATTTCTCAGTTTTTCTCCCATTTCATACTTTCATGTTTGTTGTTGTATTTTTGCTTTACTTTAGTCTTTATGCTTATGTTATTATTATGGAGTCCAACAGTCTGTTGGAAGTCTTTCACTAACAAAGCATGGTTACTGAAGTTGTTTTTTAGATTTAGCTGATTTCTGATGAAGCTTTTAGCAGGGCCAAAATTGCAATAAAATCAGCTAGTGATGTTTTCCTTTTCAAATTGAAAACGTTGTTGTTGTTTCTTTGGAAAGATTCGTTAAAACAGTTAATTGTTCTAACCTTGACCTTAAGCTCAATAAACTATTTTAAACTATCAAACAACTAGAGTTTGTATTTAAAATCAAGTATAATTTAAAATACCTAACATTCAGAATTTGTATTTAAATCATTTAAAATCAACATAATAAATAACAAGGTCATTTAGAAAAAACTTTTACGTTTACAATTAATAATTTTTGCTTTAGTTTTTTTCATTCTAGCACCAAAGTCGAACGTTATTAGGTCACAGCGAATATGAGTGACGCGCTTGCGATGACACTAACCTGGTTGCTCTGAGTGAAAATTCGTGAAACTAGCCACCTAAAAGAAGAAGTCGTGATTTTTATATCTTTTATGAATATTATTGAAGTGTATATGAAAAAAAAAGAAATTGCAATTTTTTATTTTTAGTTTTTTTTTCAATGAGTTACAAAGAATTTAGTTTTAGGCCACTGTTTTAGTAAAATTAATTTTGCTAAGTAACGGCTTGTTAAAATTTCTTGATTTTTGGACCAAATACTCGTAATACACGTTAAATTACAAAACTGTTTTTTTTTTTAAATTTTTTCTTCAAAATTAATAAGTTTTTTAAACAAAATTTTTAAAAAAAAAACGTTTTGGACCTCATAGAAAATTTTAAAAAAATATTACATACTAATACAAATATAGAAATAATACAAAAGAATAAAAATGATGTATTCTCCATAAACAAGCCTGTTATGAAATGTTTTAAATCTGCACTACCTGTCTTGTGCGAGTCATACAGAGCACTGCATAGTGGAATAATTGGTACAAAATAGAGGGAATAAATTATTTTGATAACGTTTTTAGTGATTTAGGCACAGAAAAGTACAAAAAAGGGTTTTTAATATTTGGACAAGTGGGCGTGGCACCTCGCATACAAGTGTATCTTATTTTTCGCAATATCTGAAAAACCAGTGAAACCATGACAACAGAAACTTAGTCAGTCATCAACTGCATCATTTAAAGGAAATGTGTCAAAAGAAGGCGTGGTTGGACAAGTGGGATTGGCACCTCCCATACAAATGGATCACATTTTTTGCAATATCTAGAGAACCAGTAACGCCACAACAACAAAAACTTAGGCAATCATCATATGCGTTATTTGGAGGATATATGCTAAATTAAGGCATGATTGGACAAGTGGGTGTGGTACCTCCCATACAACTGAAACACATTTTTCGCAATATCTTGAGAACCAGAAATACCAAAAAACAAATCTTGAAAAAAATAATAAAATACGCTATTTAAAATACACGTGCCAATATACAAAAGGACAATCTCTTACTTTTTCTCCAGATATTGCGGCTCGTGTATTTTATAAGGCAATCTACGCTCTTGTCGCTCGTAAATTTAGAAATAAATCTATAACGACGACAGCAACATTGTCAAGTCGAGAAACATTTTCACCAAATTCACCTCCATAAGAAAAGAATGTAAAATAAATTTGACAGTTGTCATAACGTCGTTTCCGTCGTGAATGTGTTCAGTGCATAACCCGCATGAAATTATAGTTTGGTTTATTTTATGTGAGCATATTCACAAAATTTGATTTGACAAACTGAAAAATATATATATTTGATGGCGATTTGACGTGTCTGAACAGTCTGAACGTGTCAAATCATATGTTGAAAATCAAAATTTTTGGATTTGACCAACGATTTGACCAATGTGTACACTCGTCAAATTCTGTAGAACTTGAAAAAGTTTTCAACCTGAACACATCGCGGCAAAAGAAAATAATAAGAAAAAAATAATATATAACTATGTTAAATATTTTATAATAATTTATAAAGTAGTTTCTTCTTCTTCCAATACGATTTTAAAAACAAGTGCTACTAAAAATGTTCCGTCATCGCGATGGGCTTACTTCGGTGTTCAAGACAAAAATGAAAGTTGACGAAAATTGGATGAGTGTGAACACTTTTGTGGTCAAACGATATGACCAATGATTTGACGGAAATTTGAAATGTGAACAGGGCTTATATAAATTGTATTGTTAGAGGAATCACCAAACTAAAAGAAAAACAAATTATTTGTATAAAGAAATTTTGAAATGAGAGAAAATCATCATCGTACACTGGTCGCTAAAATAACATCGTGAAAAGATTGTGTTGATGTTTTTCGATAAAAAGGTAATATTTGTTGTTTTTGTTTCAAGTTACATCAGCAATTATAAGTTTCTGCGTAATAATTGTGCAATTCTTTTCGACCATTTAAAGGTATTTATTCACGGATTTTAATTGTTTTATTAAGTTTTAATTTTAATTTTAAAAGTTAAATATGTCGTCAGAGCACAAAAAAAAAGGAGATATGAAGAAAAAAAATCATAACTTCAAGCAAGAACACATAGTAAATTTTTGGCTGATTATCCGTTAAATACCGACATCTGAACAAACAAAATAAAATATTAAAAATCTTGATTAAATATCCAGCAAACATTATTATCATCTTTTACTAAACAAGCTAATAATACTACCGAAGCTAGTTTTGTGATCGCTTGGAACATCGCCCGTGCTAAACGACCTTTCACTCAGGGAGAATTTATAAAAAAGAATATGGAGCAGGTAGTTAAAATTCTGGATCCATTAAATACAAAACTGCAGAGTATAATTAGCAATGTTCCAGTATCACGTCATACAACCGAGCGACGTATTACGGAAATCAGTAAAGATTGTAAACAGCAACTCGAAAAAGATGTAAAAAATAGTGTAGCTTTCAGCTTCGCCCTTGACGAATCAACCGATTTAAAGGAAAATCCACTTTTAGCTGCATTTATCCGATACGTTTCCGCATCTGTAATTGTCAACGAAGAACTATTGGATTTGGTAGCATTTTAAAATACTACTCGTGGAATTGATATTTAGTGTGCACTTGATAACATATTGTCAAAAACAGGCTTACCACTGAACAATTTGGTAAGTGTAGCAACAGACGGAGCACCTGCTATGTTAGGAAAAAATGTATGCCTTATTGGTCTATTAAAAAACGATCCAAAAATACCAGAGTTTTTACCACTTCATTGCATTGTTCATCGTGAACATTTAGTAGCAAAATATATTTTAAAAACGAAAACGTAATGAAAACTGTGCTAAAAATCGTGAACTATATTCTATATTCTAAAACCCATTAAAAATTCAAGAACTTTCTTGAAGAATTCGACCTTGAAGTTCATCCAAAAGATATAACATTTTACTGCCTTGTGCGATGGTTATCCACCTATAATGTTCTAAGCCGATTTGTTGATTTAATGGAACCTATCAGCAATTTTCTCAAAGAAATAGAAAAGCACTATTCAGAATTACAGGATGATGAATGAATTAATGACTGTATACTCCCAACTGATATAATGGAGCATCTGCAATCCCTCAATCTAGTATTACAAGGAAAAGACACGATTATTATTGATCTTATTCAAACGATTCTAAGTTTCATTAAAAAAATTAGCTTTTTAAACTAATTTAACTACAAAACTATTCAATCACTTTCCTCGTCTGAAGAATAGACTCTAAAATTGATGAGAAAAAATTAAGTGAATACGACAGTAAATTAGAAGAATTATTAAAAGACTTTCACTAGCGATTTGAATAATTTAAGGATTTCTCAAAATTTTTTTGTAAATCCATTCGAGATTGGCCTTATTAACGACGGATTATCGATTCCTCATTATATTTTGAATGAAACTGCCACAGGAGAAATGAAATTATTAAAACTTCAAGGGGATCGCAGTCTTAAAATGCATCACAAATCAACACAATCTGCAAATGACTTTTGCGTGTTTTTTTAGTGTCACAATCGAAGTATCCCGTTCTGCATGTTCGGCACAACATATTGTTGTGAGTCGCTTTTTTCAACAACACAGTTGATAAAATCAAAGCAACGTTCACAACTCACAAATGAGCATTTGACGGAATTATTTCCTACCGCGCTAACGAATTATGAACCTGATTCCAGAAAATTCTCGGCCAAGTTACAAACACACATGCCATCTACCAGCAAACAATAGCTGTCATGCAACAAAATTAAAATACATGTATGTATTTGTTTGAAAACGTAATCAAGAAAATAAAAATTCCATAACAACTGATGTTTTTAATATATATTTTAATATATGGGCTCGTAACGAGAGATTATTGGAATTCGGCTCCACCTGTAGTTTAGTTTGGCCATCTCTGTTATATATGCTATTAACAGGCATTATAAGAACTTTGTTAGGAAGCAAATGTTAAGAAATATAAATCTAAATAATATATAAATGTGAGTTTGTAATAGTGTTGCTCTCCATTATTATATAAATAATAAAGATTTTTGATCTGTTGGAGAAAATTAGTTTAGGCTCGGGTTTAATTAAAATGCGAGATACTCTATTAACCCTCGAGAAGGTGCGCCTCGCAGAGTAGCATGGATCGTCGCGCGTGAGCATTGTGCTTATTGAGGAACTACTGTCATTTTTAAACCGCATACCTACAGCTCCAACCGTGCAGTGACCTCAGAGAAAGCTTGCCAAGACGCGGAGAACAACCGTTACCAAAGATACTCAACATAATGCGTGCAAAAATATTAATAAAAAAAGATGAATTTTATCCATTTACAAATTGCGTCAGCTAAATGCTAATAGCGCGCCTTCTCCAGGGTTAATGCAACATTTCGTGCATAATTCATGCACAGCACCAGGCTAAAATACAAATATTTATAAAACACCTTATATCCCTGTTATTCAATAGATTTCAGCCTCTAAACAACAGATTTGATTGTGCTGTGTTAAATTGGGCAAGGCGACTAATGTTGTTTAAAGCCTGCTAGCCCTTATTCAATAGATTTCAACATTTAAAAAACTGATTTGATTAACATTTACTAACATTTAAACAACGAATAATGATGTTTAAAACCTCCTTTTAGCAACGCAATCGATTAAATGGGTTTATGAATAAGTGGGTATATATATATATAAAATTACCAAATACCCTTAAAAATAAGTTTAAATTAAAGTTTTTTCTATATGATACTGAAAAACTTAGAATTTGTATTTAAATCATATGAAATCAGCATAATAAATAACAAGGTCATTTAGAAAAAACTTTAATCAAATGGTAGAGCACGACTAAACAGAAACAAGCTGAAAATATGTCAGCAAAATTTTAAAAACAACTTCAGTAACCATGCTTTGTTAATGGAAGACTTCCAGCAGACTGTTGGACTCCAAAATAATAACATAAGCATAAAGACTAAAGTGAAGCAAAAATACAACAACAAATATGAAAATATGAAATGTTAGAAAAACTGAGAAATTGACACTTCAAATCTAATAGCCTCTGTGGTGCAGTGCACTAGTGCACGCTTGCACGGGTATCACAAAGATTTCTGATGAAGCCTTTAGCAGGGCCGAAATTGCAATAAAATCGGCTAGTGATTTTTTCCTTTTTATATTCAAAAAAGTTGTTGTTGTTTCTTTGGAAAGATTCGTTAGAACAATTAATTGTTCTAACTTTGACCTAAAGTTCAATAAACGTTTTTAAAACTATCAAACAACTAGAATTTGTATTTAAAATCAAGTATGATTTAAACTATCAAACATTTAGAATTTGTATTTAAATCATATAAAATCAACATAAATAAGTTTAAGCGTATGTTGATAAACCAAAAACGGTTATAGCCTTTATCAACAATCAATTTTATCCTAAATGTAATTACACTCTCTCTTCTTATAATACTTGTATCCTTCCTATAGTCAAAAAACCTTTAAGTAAAATTTTTAAGTTGGGTTTTTAAGTTTGAAGACCAGACAGAAAAATGGGATAAAACTGGTACAGTCTATAAACTATCTTGCAAAAATTGTAATGCCAAATATTATGGTGAAACAAAAAGGGCTTTGAAAAACGTATTGATGAAGATAGGCGCAACAAAAATTTTATCAGGTTATTTGTACTCGTTGTAGCAAGAACAATCACACTTTTGATTTCGAAGGAGCCAATATCGTTGATGTTGAGCACAATTATAAAAAACGTGTAGTAGCTGAAATGATGTTTATAAATAGTTTTCAATCAGCCTTAACAAAAAAAATTATGTCAATTACCTTAATAGCATATATAAGAGCCCAAGTAACCATTTTAGAAAAATTTTAAGTCAAACTGTTTAGTATGTTTTGAGGTTTTTTCTTTGTTTTGCTATGTTACCTTTATTGTTAGTTGACGTTTAACATTCAGTATGTTCTTATTAGCAACTCTTTGACAAGAATCACTTTGCTGTAAAATTAAAACTTATTTTTAAGAGTATTTTTTCATTTTATATATACATATTTTGTTTGGTACTAAATGTGTTTTATAAATATTTGTATTTTATTGTAGCCTGATGAGGTACACGAATTATGCACGAAACGTTGCATTAATAAACAACTAAAATTTTCAGTGTCTCGCATTTTAATTAACTCCGAGTCTAAACTAGTTTGCTCCAACAGATCAAAAATCTATATAATTTATATAATAACGTGTAATATTAATAATTAAAAATTTTAATGGAATTATTTATACTATATGGAACTAAACAATTAGAAGAGTTATATTCAAAATTAAAAAAAGGCACCAAGTAGGGAGTACTCGATAGAATATGTACAGGAAAATTTAACAAAAATGAAGGCAGTTAAGGATTTATTGATAAAAAATAAAAATAGTAAAGAGTTCACAGAAATATTTGATAGGTTTATTGAAATAGAAATCAAGATAAAAAAGCTACTTAAGGAAAAAGCTATGGTTCAAACAAACGATCCACCAAAATTAGCAAGATGGCAAATTTTAATTTAGAAATTGCTTTAAAGGTTATACCAATTTGCAATGGTACATACAAAGAATTAGAGTCTTTTATAAAAATTGTCAAACTATTGCACAATTCATATAATGACGACGGTAAAAAACTTTTTTAGAGTTCGTAAGCAGTGTCAAGTTGAGCGCGTCAGTGAAGACGTATGTTGGGGTATGCCAATGAGTTAACCATATTCAACAGTTTCAAACAGAAGTTATTGGAAAAACTTAAAAGCAGTGTAGTAACAACAGCACAAATACATACACAACTCTCATCCTTTTTTCAACGTAATTTATCAGTTCAGGGTACAAAGACAAAATTCTAAAACTCATTTCAGACTTAACCAAGTTACAAATCGAAGACTTGGGCGCATCCGCTACTACTAAACAAAAAACAGTTATCGCAAACATAACAAACATTTGGACCTGAATTATAACAAAAATGAAACATATAATGAATATGAACCCATAACAAAGAGGGTAGGTTTTTACCTGAAGTGAAATTTTCTGCACGTCGAAATTAATTTCTTCGATTTATTTCAAATGGTTGCGATGAATATTAAATTTTCTTATTTTTTGAAAAATATTTATTTTCAGGATTTGCTGCATTTTCTTCTGCTAAATTTTGCTCAAGTGGCTCATATCGTCTTCATCCGAATGCACGCTAACTTCACTTACATCATTCTCCTCGTCTGATAATGCAAAATCATCCTCACTATTGCACGGAGATTCGACCGTTTCGCTTTCCAAATCAAAATCCATTTCTAGTTTATCTCGCTGCCTTCTTTCACGTAAAACCCCTTCCATTTTTTATCAAATACTTCGAAACACAACCAAAATTCAAATAAATGCGCAAACAAACTTCACTTATGTGTGTTCCATAACAAACTGAATTTCATAAAACGAAAAATTAAGAGCGTTCTATAAATCCACACACAAAAATAAGCGGCAATTCCAGGTACCTGCTTATGTGTATGCGCGCACATACACAGGGACCGATTCGTAACTATAACTGCACAGGCAAATACAGCAAGGGTACAAATTCAATAACGGGTTTTTTTGGTTGTTCAGGCAAAATAATTCTACTTTGCAAAATACAAGGTCATTCCGCTGAACCGTTTTTATTTTATTCAAGGTTAAAGATCAAAATTGTATGCGTGCGCATACAGGGGACCGATGAGGGTTAACCAGGTTACAAATCGAAGACTTGGGCGCATCCGCTACTACTAAACAAAAAACAGTTATCGCAAACATAAATGAAAACTACGCGTTCACTATATTTAAAAATGGGATTGATGAAAATCTTAAGCAAACTTGAGCTTAAAAAAATGGCAATATGGGCAATAGAAGAGTTTTAAACTACAATGCACAAATAAATTTTATACAAAACCGAAACTACACTAACAGAAATCCTTCAAATTACAATAACCAAATTAATTACAGAAACAATAACCACAATAACAACACACGTAATTCTGACCACAACAGTAGCAATATTAACCATACTTTCAGACAAAACAACAACGGTTTTAACAGAAATAATTTCAGTACAAAACTCTTACAATAGTAACGAAAGTAACAACAATAATTTCAGATCCAGCAATAGCATAGGTACAACAACAATAACGATAGGAATCAGAGAAAAAAAATAATAGCTTTAGCGTCAACAACCGACAAGTGCACATAGTCAACTTTCAGAGAAACGGCCCGGAAGACTATCAGGAACTTTCGGAAGGCCAACACTAAATAAGAATAGAATTTATATAATATCGGAGAATTCAACAAACTACGTAACTTTAGTATGCGCAGAGACAAGACGAAAACTAACATTTTTAATAGACTCAGACGCGGATATTTCGATCTGCAAAAACACTGATAATGACAATATAGATATAAACTATGAAAACAAATGAAAGCTAACAGGGATTACAAAAAAAGCAATTCATTCATTAGGCAAAACCAATTAATCCCTATGTTTTGCTAAAGATAAGGCAACATGTGAATTCCAGATAATTGACAAAGACTTTCCTATTACAACAGACGGTATAATATGTAGAGATTTCCTTATTAAATAACATGTGCAAAGTTGATTATGAAACTTTCACCATGACGGTTATGCTTGAACAAAATGATTACACTGTACCATTATTCACAAAATCCCTAAATCACAGCATTTTTAGAATACCGCCTCGGTCAGAACCAATATTTCCCATACAAATGTCGAAGAAGATAGTTTGGTTTTAAACCAAGAACTAACTAAAGGTGTGCATTTAGAAAATACAATTTCTCCATCGAAAGGTATCTGTCACGTAAAACTAATAAACATAAATGACGAAGAAATCACTTTAAAAGAAATTAAACCAATAACTGAAAGCTTAAACTGCTATACAATTATGAAGACGTATAATGATAAAAATGAAAATGACGACAGACAACGTTTTAAGAAACTTATAACAGAACTAAATTTAAACCAACAAGCTGAGACAGCCTTCGGCCTGTCGGCCTTTGTAGTCTAGTGGAGAGTGCGCTAGAATTTCAACCCAGAGGTCCCTGGATCGAATCCGGGCTCGGGCATGGTTCTTTTCACTTTCTTTGTTCTTTCCTACATTTAAGAATTATGGAAAAACTAAAAATCCACAACTTAATTGTGGAAAATGTGAAATTAAAGGACAGAAAGGGCTGGAAATGCTTGCCGAGGTTAAGGCATAACACTAGCCTCGGTTAAAAGCAATTAAAATTGTCTTTCACTGTTGTTTCGCCTAATCAATAATTCACGTATTGTTCCAATCAATTCCTCTAAATAAATCTATCCCTTTCCTTTCAGGTCAAAGACCAAACCTTGTTTGTATAAGGCGCATGCCTTGGTTCTTTGATCTTTTAAAAAAATAAAACACTAAAAGACATTTTCAGGAAATATCAATCAATTTTAAATCTCGACGGAGAAGAACTTTCAACCAACAATTTTTATGCACAGAAAATAAATTTATCAGATCCAGCAATGGGTTACATAAAAAATTACAGATTACAGAATCAACATGACGATATACAAAATCAAGTACTGAGTTATTGAACAATGACATTATTGATCATTCCATTAGACCATTGAACAACACACCGTTACTGTTAGTACCCAAGAAAAGTAGTGGCGAGAACAAAAAATGGCATTCAGTCGTAGATTTTAGAAAATTAAACGATAAAATAGTTAACGACAAATTCCCTTTAGCAAGACTGGAAGACGTTTTAGACATGCTAGGAAGAGCTAAATATTTTTCAACGTTAGAAATGACGAGCTCATTCCACCAAATAAATTTAGAACAAAATTCAAGACCTTTACTGCATTTTCAACACAAAACGGACATTATCAATTTTAACGTTTACCTTTCGTATTAAAGATTTCGTCGAATAGTTTTCAAAGTATGTTAACTATAGCGTTAAATAGTTTAGGTTCAGAAGCATTTTTGTATGTCGACGACATAATTGTATTTGGATGCTCTTTGAACCATCACAACCAAAATTTAATAAAAGTTTTTGAGCAGTTGGAAAAATACAATTTAAAACTAAATGCAAGTAAATGTCATATCTTTAAATCAGAAGAAGTTTATTTAGGTCATCTCATCTATACTATTATATGAAAGGAGACTCACTAATTTGATCCAGAATAAGCTCGGTAACCGCTGAACCGATTTTGATAATTCTTTTTTATTCGATTCCTATGATAATATAGATTGTTATAGCTTACCAAGGTTTTTGAAAAATGTATTCCTTAATTATTGCAAAATCACGCATTTTATTTGATGCCTACATTCAAGCAGTAGCGCAATATAACAGCAAACAAAGCTTTTCTCTCTTTGTCGAGAGAGTTTCTCTCAATATAACACGACAGCCATGTTGTGTAGTTAAGCTGAATTCACTGATAACCTTCAGCATGTTTTTGTGTGATTTAAAATAATGTTAATAAAGTTGAGAGCGTGCAGAAATGTTTCTCTCTGAGCGAAAACTTCATATGAAAAAAACTTTCCAAACATGCTGAAGGTGATAAGTGAATCCAGCTTTACTTTCAGGAAGATTCTTGCTTTCATACAGTGTCAATTAATTTTCTTTGTTAATGGCTTGAGGGGAGTTGCCAGAATTAAGTTATCAGCATTATTTATGTTTTGCAGCCTTGCCAGCCAGCTTTTCCCTACTTGAGATTGTGTTAGTCTATCTATACGAATATATAAAAGCGTTGTGACACTGCACGGATGTTTGACAATCACGTAAGAACCACTGAACAGATTAACACGATATAGGTATTAAACGATTTGTTATTCCAACTTTATCGTAATATGCTGTTAGATTTGCCACGTTTACTTTCCATGCCCACTTTTTGCAAAAAATGCTATATTTCAGAAGATTTTGGTCGTATGAGACTAGAATTTGGTAATCTACGTTGTATGGTTACTTTCGCTAACTTTACTAAAAATGGGCATGACCCACTTTAGTTAAGTCCACTTTTCGGGGGATAAGCTTGGAGTTAAGCAAAGCGCACTAGATTTAAGCTCAATTGAGCTGAAATTCTGGCATTCTTTGCATTCATTGTTTCGAGTATGAGATGGTTTCAGTGAAAAAATTTTGCCGAACCCCCATTTCCGCCCAGAATTAATCAAAAATGTTATACTTCGAACGGTTTTGGTTGTATTAGACTAAAATTTGATAATTTAGTTCATGCGGCTACTTTTGGCAACTGTACTAAAAATGGCGAATATATAAATTTAATTTTTTTCCGAACAACATGAAAATTCGTATATAGCAGTAAGGTGGTTTGCGGCAGGACTACGTCTGCCGGGCAATACTATACATCAATAAACATCAGTATATATCAGAAAATTCTGATCGTCATGCATTGATTTTTCCAACGGAAACGTCTAGCATGTGTTTTGTTCGAAGGTCAATTTACATTTTTACAAAACGATCATAAAAAATTCATTGAATTGGGTCAGGACAAATTCTACTATAACTATAACGTTAACTATGAATATATAGATAAGAAAATAAATAAAATCATAGATTTATGTATATAACTTTGGAATAGTTTGAAATATTTGAAATATTTTTCACAGAATTATTTTTTAAGCTATATTTGAAAATGTTTTTCACATGAATTAGTTTTTAAGCTGTAACATATTGCACAAAATATAACAACATTTTAAGCAAATTAGTTTTCATCAAAAAATCATAGGGGGGGGGGGGGGGGGTTGGTGGCCCATGATTTTTAATGATAGAAACTGTTTAATGAAAGAAACAATTAAAACAAAATTAAAATTAAAAAATATGTACAACAAAAGCAACTCTTGGCCTATTGTTTAGTATAAGTTGGATATTTTAGAGGTTTTTTGAGAACAATATAAAACATTGCATTGGTGAGGTAACGGTAAACCTTTTCTCATTTTCCCAATTTACTTAATTTAATTTTCAAACAAAGAAAATTGGATGAAAATCGATTTGTTAATTGCGGAAATGTTTTCTCATTCCAAGGCTTATGAGTTATACTGAGAAAATCTATAGTTTTGAGATATCGCAAGAATTTTAATGTCATAATAACAGGTTTTTTCAAAACATACCTAACATCCGTACAAAATATTTCCGAAAATAAAAGAAAATTACCGTTAATTTTATAAATCAACGACTGTCCATACAAAAATGCATTGTTATGCATTGAGAAAGTCTATAGTTTTTGAGATATCGCCAAAAGTTTGATGTCATTATATCGGTTTTTTTTAAATTTAACAAGAATTGTTCTTTGGCCGAAGCAAAATAACAACAATTAATAACTGAAGAAGGCCGATTAACTATAACAGTTTAAGAAGAATATATTAATTTTCAGAATATATGTAAAGAACTACATTTTTGATTACAAATTTTAAAAACTTTTTACCCTAATTTTTTTATAACGCTGTTATGCAGGACTTTTTCAAAAGTAAAAAAAAAAAGAAAGCCAGGCAAATTTATGTCATCATAATAATTACCGTTAAAATAAGTTATTCAAATTAAATAAAGTAATTTCTTAATGTATATACCATTTTTCATAATTAAACAAAACGAGCACAATAATTTTTATATTTTGAATTTGTTTTAATACAACTAAATACTTTAATTTTAAGATTTAAAATTTTTACATGGTATTTAATATTTTTATCGCAGGCGAAGCAGCGGGTATTTGCTAGTAACTGATAAAGGTATAAAAACAGATCCTTCTAAATGCGAAGCAGTCCTTAAATACCCAATACCAACTAATGCAGGTGAAGTTAGAAGTTTTGTAGCATTTTGCAACTACTACAGGCGTTTTATACCAGATTTTGCAACAATCGTGAAGTGTCTTAAATCTTTACTCAAGAAAGGAACACATTTCATTTGGTCAGAAGAATATGGGAAAACTTTAAACACTTTGGAACAGAAACTGATCAATGCACCAATAATGCAATATCCAAAATTTTGAAAAATCTATTCTTACTACAGATGCATCTGATTTTGCTCTTGGAGCAGTACTCTCGCAAGAAATAGGGCACGATTTACCAATTTTCTTTGCAAGCAAGTCATTGCAGAAGCATGACAGTAACAAACCCATAACAGAAAAAGAATTGTTAGCAATTCACTGGGTATAAATTTCTTTAAACCGTACGTACTCGTTAGAAAATTCATCATGGTAACTGACCACATACCATTAGTATCCCTATTCTCGCACAAAAATCCTTTATGGAAGATGACAAGAATAAGGTTAGATTTGTCAGACTATGATTTCGAAATTTTGTACAAACAAGATTATCACAGACACACTATAAATTGCAATTGACACTGTAGGCCCACTGAAGATTTCAAACGGCTACAGATACATATTAACAATGTAATGCATCTCACAGGTAGCGCATTCTATTGAAAGGAAGGACGCTATGTTCGTAGCTTCAACCCTTGTAGATTGAAGTAAACATGAGACTTGAGAAAACATCAGTTTGTATTCAAGTACGGATGTTTTCAAACACTTTAAGTCTGACAGAGGGACAGAATTTACAAACAACCTAATGTTGAATGTGTTAAAATTATTAAATACGCGTCAAGTGTTTTCAAGCCCATATTACCACCAAAGAATAGGCGCGCTTGAAAGAAATCATAGAACACTCAATGAATATTTAGTTTCTTTTGCGGATGATTTCGAATGGGAAATCACTCAAAACCAACACGTCGACACATCGTACTCACCATATGACCTAGTTTTCGGAAAATTACCGACCCTGCCTAGCGATGTTCTAAAAGGAGGAAATAAAGTATTTAATAAAACAAGTAAAAATAAGAGAAAAATCGTTTACGATAGATATATGAATGAAAGCGCTTTAGAAATTGAAGACTTAGTATTTGTTAAATTAGAAACTATAAATAAATCACAGAGTCCTAACCATGGTTTTGCTTTATAATATCATCGAAAGAAAAGGAGTAAATTCAATTGTAGATATAAAAGGTAAGAATAAGGAATCATATATATTACGTAAATTTTGTCCGGCGTAAGGCTTTTTAATTACTTGTCCAATCTTAATAAATTTAGTATGGTTTGGTAGGTTTAGACCTGTAGATGTTCAAACTGGACATTATATTTCTTAAAAATGTATATTTTTTCAGTTATAGCGCGTTAAAGTTTGCACATAATTGTTGTTTTTGTGTAGCTTTTTCTGTGAGGTACATAAGCTACTATTTATATTTCGGGAATACCAAATAATAACAAACATTTTTAAATAAAAATGGCTTTATTGTCAAAATATTCCAAATCAAAATCAAAATATTTTAGGAACAGTGGCCCCCTTGAGCCATTGAGCCATTTGGTGGAAGAAACAGGCGACCATTCGCTTCGCAGTGCTTCGTGCGATAACAATTTTTGTTGGATTTGCCTCGTCTTGGAATACCCACACGGTCGATTGCTGTTTTGTTTCCGGCTCATACGCATATATCCATGATTCGTCACCTGTCACAACGATTGCACTTTTGAATCATTTCCTTACATCAATCGACGCGAGAATTTTTTTGATCGATTTATAAATTATGGGGTATCCAACGAGAGCAATTTTTTTTACAGATAAGTGTTCATGCAAAATCGAATGTATTGAAGTGGAACTAATGTGCAAGGATGCCTTTATCTCACGATATGTCACATGACGATCTTGCATTATTATTTCACGTACTGCATCGATGTTTTGTGGCACAACAACCGATTTCAGACGACCTTCACGGAATTCGTAGGCGATTGAATTACGACCACGATTGAATTCACTATACCAGCGATATAATGTAGTTTTTGATGGTACTTTATCGTCATGCAAAGAACTGAGTTCGTCGACACATTCTTGTTGAGATAATCCACGTCGAAAGTTGTGAAAAATAATCCAACGAAAACCTTCTCTTGAAATTTCCATTTTTTAACAAATTGATTTTCTTAACTCACTGTAAACAAAACAAATAGCACTTGTACATCAAAACGATGTGAGTACATTTGTGCTAATAAATGTCAAACTTTTTTATGGTGATGCCCGATTTTAGCTATTGATTAGTGTTGCCAGTTGCCGAAATATATATAGTACCCCTCGTATTTAGCACCACCTATCGGCTAACAGCTATGAAACTGTTATACTGACGAATAATATTTTATAATTTCACAGCTAAAACTATGAATTGACATATTCAATACCAAAGTGATACTGGAATGGTTTCTTACAGTTGAAAAAAGATTTAAAACTTATGGTCGGAAATAATTAATAAGGAATTTGAAACTGGTAATGAAACATTTTTGGACTGGAAATAATATTCTTACTCCTGTATATTTAAAATAAATTTGGGTATGATATTAAATATGCTAACATTATATCGTCGTTGCGCATGCAATACCGCGTATATTGCGAAAAGTCCAAAATGAACTTCATTTAAATTTCGATCAGTTGAAAATCTATTCAATAGCTTAAAATAAAATCTAGGTATTGTAATCCTATTTACTTTTTTAGACTTTGAATAAAACAGCTTGTATAAGATTACATTTTTGTTTTATTTCTGCTTCTTCAAATTCAGCCACGTTTTTTTCTTTGCCTTCAAAAAGTGACGCCAAATTTCAGTGTTGCCTATTTGACGTTTTTACTATTTTTTTTCTATTTTTAATTTCAATGTTGGCAATGGTGTTTAAACTCAACAATTATTTAAATTTCTTACACATTTTGCATAAATTAACAAGTTTTACAATAACATTAAATAAGCTGTGACATAAAAATTATATTACAACTTCGGCTAATCTGACAATCTTGATTGACCTCAATCAAAACTGCAGCTTATACAGACAACATATTGACTCTCTTTCTTACATCTACCTTAGTTGGTTTCGGGTGGCTCAATTCCGGGTGATTCCTCTAGTGACAACCATTTACGTATTCTTATAGCCTCAATAATATTATCATATGGCAACTGGGTCAGCTGGCAATTTTCGATATCCCTTACCACATACCGATAATTAGAAAGCACTTAATGAATAATATAGGGGCCGCGATATTTCGGTATAAACTTCTTATTCGTTCCAACAGAAGTGTCAAAATGTTCAACACTATCTGCAGCTCGATTGAAATCACCCAAAATAGGGTAGCATTTAAAAACGATATTCTGCTGAATTAATTTTATAACCTACGATTAAATTATGTACTTACAGTAACTGATGATTAAATAAATAAACAAATATAACAACAAAATCTCCAACCGCAAAAGATTTTGCATATTCTTGTGATCTTTTGCATATTCTTGTGATATTTCAGTACCCGAAAGAGCACTTAATCGTACTGATTTTAAACATTGATTTGTACCATCACTCAATTTGTCTTTACAATGCTCTGTCAACTCGTCAATTATGATACCACGCTGATCTGTACCGAATAACAACTGACTTGGTGTATGCTTAGTCGTACTGTGCACGGTGTTGTTTAATGCAAATTCAACTTGAGATAATTTTAGTGACCAGTCAGCATGTTGCACTGGTTCGCTCAATTTACTGAGCACAGCTCGAAGTACCCGATTCACCCTTTCGACCTGACCATTAGCTTGTGGAGAAACCACAGCAACCTTAACATGATTAATATTATTTTTTAACAAAAACTCGCCAAATTCGTGTGATGTAAAGCAGGTTCCTCGGTCTGAGATAATACGTCTGGGTCGACTATAATAACTGAAATATTTGTCAAGTGCTCTAAAAACTTCTTGGTACTTGCGAATTAATTACTGGCATATGTTTGCGTTTTGAAATGATTGAGAGCAGCGGATCGAAGTGATCAATCTGAATTGAATCAAATGGGATTGGTTTATTAGGGATGCAATGTAGATAATGATCATAAGATCAAGCAGGGGCTGAATATATAATGCATTTAATGCAATTTTAAATAAAACGTCAAATTTTATCTTTCATATTTCCAAACCAATAGTTTTTTTTATTTGTTCATAGCATATATCTATACCCAGATGTCCTATTTTCTCATGTACCATTCGAATAACGTTGTCCTCCATTTCTGTAGGAACACACAAAAGTAAACAATTTGAACTATTTTTGAGAAAAACAAGCCCATCTTTTAACTCAAAATTATTAACACTTTCTACTTCTAATTTTTTTTGCAATTCTTTAATATTTTCATCACGGTTTTGTGCTACCTGAATATGAAAATCTAAATCGTCACCATCAACTGCTGCGACCAGCTGCCAACTACTTTTTGTACATAAATCGTTATTTGGGAAACTATCACATGGCTTTGAAAAACACCGGCTTGCAACACCGCTTCGATGCTGAATAGAATAGTTATAGTTTTCTAGCTCCAACGCCCATCTAGCAATTCTAGGATTGAACTGTTCTTTGTTAAGTGTCGTTGTGAGCGAATTGCAATCGGTTACAATATTGAACGGAATTCCTTCCAAGTAAACACGGAATCGTCGAAATGAGTAAATAATAGAAAGTGTTTCCAACTAAAAGCTATGATACTTCGACTCTGCGGCAATATTAGATTTCGAAAATTATGCCACTGGGTGAAATTTACTATCATCTTGCCGTTGCATCAGTGCTGAACCAAATCCATAGCTACAAATCCATCACAATTAAGTTCTGGTGAGTACTGGTAAATTTGCAAGTACTGGTGAGTTTGCTAATTGATCTTTTAACTCATGGAAAGCATTTACACAAATTGGTGAAAAATCAAAGAACTTTCCTTACGCAATAAATTTAAAAGTGGCCTTGCAATTTTTGAAAACGATGGTACAAATACGAAAATTGGAAAATTAACCGATGCAAGTGTGTAACTCTTTTTGATTTGTTGGCATAGGCTAATTTTTAATAGCTCTAACGTGTGAATCACTTGGTCGAATACCCAACCGATTTGCAGAGTATCCCAAATATTCTATTTCATCATAGCCAAACTTACATTTCCCCAATTTTACTTTAAGTCCCTTTTCATGCACTCGGCTCAAAACCTTTCGAACTATGTTTCAATGAGAGTCGAAATCAGTGCATGCAATTAAAATATAATCAATATAAATAATAATCTGATGTGAGTCAATAAGGTCATGAGAAATATTATAAACAAATCTCTGAAAATTCGCGGGTGCGTTTTTAAGCCCAAATGGCATCTTAAGGTACTCAAACTGGCCATGAGGCTTGACAAAAGATGTAAATGAAATAGAATCATCATCCATAGCGCACTGATTAAATCCATCCTTCAAATTCAAATGAGTGAACCATCTTTTCACCCATATACTCAACGCAATCTTCAGCCATATACTCAACGCAATCTTCAATAAGTGGCAGCGGAAAGTTATACCGAATTGTTTTCTTGTTCAGTGGTCGATACATATCCTCGTTTCACCGCTTTTCTTCTTCACCAACACAATTGCAGAAGCATAAGGTGATCGACTTGGACGAATAATATGTCTATCCAAAAGATCATCAAATATGAATCGGAAATAATTTTACTTAACATATTTGTTTGTGGTTCATTTAATCGAGGAGAAATCTTAACATCATAATTTTGGCTTATCTATATCAATTGCACAAAGCTCTGCAATATATTTTTGAACACAGCACGATGTGAAACTTTTTCTACTAATTGGTTTAGGGACATCGAGTTTGACCGCAGTTAAATCTATTGCATTACACGTTTTTATAGTTGGCAAAAAGGAAGCCGGTTTATAACAATAAAATTATCTAAAACCATTAATGTTTAGTGCACTAACTGAAGATTGCATTAAAAATGAATTTTTATTATTGTGAAATTCATTTGATGTAACTTTTATACATTTTGGTTATTAGGCTAAACATATATTAAATTCACGCATGAAATTTTGCCAAAGAATTACAGGCATCATCATGGTTTCATCAGGTGTAACCATCAAAGAAATAAGTTTAGTTTCCTCCCGAAATTTTATTTTAGATAATATTTTAAGAAATGTAGAAATATTTTGTCCCCATAAACCTATAAATCTGGTTAACATCAACTCTTAATTTAATTTAAACGGCGAATTAAATTAATCGGAGTACCGGAATCGATAAGAGAGGAAAAAATTAAAAAGTTAGTGCACTCACTCTTACTTGAAATACAAAATGCCACCCTTACCATTTGTATAACACGAACATCTCCAACGAATTCATCATCGACAGCATCAACAGCAGCAATAGCAGCAACAGTTCGTGACTTCAAATGTTTCAGCTTTGGACAGTCTTTATGTTGATGTTCCATTTGATGGCAAGTAAAGCAACTACCTGGTGGGCGCAATGGTTTTGGGCATGCGCTCTGATAATGCCCAAACTGCGAACAATTATAGCATCGGACGTCATTAACAACCGCCCTATCCGTTGCGGCAGTTGGAGCAGCGACCTTCGGCTTTGCTGCTAAAGTGGCAGCGTTTGGTTTCATTGCAAGTCCTCTTACGTGACGCTGCTTGTACCTGTGAATACGGCTAACCAGCTCATCAATTGAATTGGCTCCAAATAAGTAGCTTATGTTGTTTGAATTATCCGGTATGCCATCTATAATTATGTCAACCAATTCTCTTTGAGATATATCTGATTTTACAGCAATTGATTGCATTGCTACAACATAGCTGAGACAAGTTTCATTTGGCATTTAAGGTGCGACTCCGTATTTGACGATACCCTTCCTGCCGTTCTTTTGAACATTTTTATTATTGACGATTTCAGTTCCGAATACTCGACTGAGCCTAAATTGAAAACATAGTCTCTGGCCGTTCCTTCTAAGCGTCGTATATTCGCAAGTAGTGGCGTAATCTTCATAATAATTGTCACCACTATGCTTTGGGACAGCAGCATCAAGTTCCTCAAACACAATGCACCGGCAATTGCTGTTCACCTTTTTCCACAAATCGAATCTGATGTTGCAACTCCAGTATTTCTCGGCGCATTCGCAACAGACTCAATTGTTCTTCGAGCGCATTTACTTCAGCATGCATAAATTCATTATTAGCTGGCGGTACATCAGCAAATTGGATGACTGAGGGTACGGCGGTGACCAAGGGTGCGGTGTTTGCCGTCGTCGAAGAGGTGACAGAAGTCGCAGTAGTGTGCATATGTGCAGTGGTGTCAATAAGTGCAGCGGTATCGATTAGTGTAGCGGTGTCATTAAGACCAGTAGTGTCAATAAGTGCAGCGGTATTCATAGGTTCAGCAGTTTTCATAGGTTCATCAGTATTCATGTGAGCAGCGTAGTCATATATTTAGCAGCAGAAGATATAGCACTAGAGCACTTTGCAAGTGCGCCGGCAGCAGACGCAACGTTAACAACAACGTTGGGTGCAACACCAGAATTTACAACAGAGTCAGCGGACATTTTGTCAGCGGATGGGGCAACAGTGTCTACAATAGAAACTGAAGCAACAGCGGTGCCCGTGGAAGATGTTATTAATATAGCTGATTTCGACTTGGCAGTAACAGAAGGCACAGCAGCGTCTGACCCAAAAATGTTGGTAACAGGCAAATTTTCCATTGTTTGTCGAATTGTGCGTTGTTTCATCCTATTTGGTAATGAAATACCCCACATCTGAAGTTGAAATTCAATTTACTTTTTTAGATTTTGAATAAAACAGCTTGTATAAGAATAAATTTTCTTTTTATTTCTCCTTCTTCATATTGTAGCCACGTTTTTTTCTTTGCCTTCAAAAAGTGACTTCAAATTTCAGTGTTGCCTATTTGATGTTTTTACTATCTTTTTCTATTTTTAATTTCAATGTTGTTTAATGGAAATGGTGTTTAAACTCAACAATTATTTAAACCCCATACACATTTTGCATAAATTAACAAGTTTTACAATATCATTTAATAAGCTGTGACATAAAAATTATATTACAGTATGTTGGATTTTGGCGTTTTAACGTCACACAGGCTTACTAGTTACACAATAATATGCTTTCAAATTTAAACAACAATTTCAATTAATATTAAAGTTATATGTACATTTCTAAATAATATATTAGTACATATGGAATTATTTTAAATCTTGATTACAAATGACTTTTGTACAAACAAAAAACTATGATAAATTAAGCAATTTGAATAAATTTTATATAAACACATTAGATACATATATCAATACTACTGTAACATTTAATCAAAATCTATATATATGTAAAGAAACTTCCCAAATCGTTAACTGCTCCTAAACTTATCATGTCTTAAAAAATAATTCTAAGTAATAATTTTTCGCTTAAGGGCAAGGGCGTAGTGGGCACCGCCACTGCAAACCGCTTTTGTTTACAATTAATAATTTTTGTTTTTCTTTTATTTCATTCTCAAATGCACGAAAGTTTGACGTTATTAAGTCACAGCGAATATGAGTGATGCGATTACGATGACACTAACCTAGTTCCTGTGTAAACGCAAGCGCAGCATAATATCTATTGGCTTTGACCTGCTGTGAGCGAATGAATGAAAACAAGTAAAGTAAAATTGTGACTCAATGGTTTTAACACTATTGAGTGTAAATGAAATATTGAAAGAGGAGTTACGAAAGTAGAGAAAATAAAATAGGGTTATTTTAAGATATAAATATAAGAACTTTAGGAAATAAAGATCAGAATGATACTAACTTCAAACTAGTTGTGTTTTCTTCTTAAAACAAGAGCGGCAATAATGCCATCATTTACAGTTTGCCGAAGTTGGCACATATAAAAATCCTTTTTGCATATTACGAATCCCCTAACAACAATAGCACACACTAAATGAAAAACACCGTATCTCTTATAATATTGACGCTATGGTACTAAATTTTGTTACAAGAATGGGTACAATTATAATTATATTTTCAAAAAAGGAGGAAATAAAAACTTAAATAAAAATTCATAAAATATTTAAACAAAATAAAAAATAATTTTTAATTAATTTTGCTATTTATTTTTTGGTCAAATTTGATTATTTATTTATATATGTTTTATACTGAAAATCTTTTTAATTTAATTTTTTCTAATTTGTTTTATTATCATACATATATTAATTTCTTTAGGAATATAAAATCTTCAAAGTCGGCGCTATTCTTTGCGACACAGTTATGATCTTTTTACCATCCCTGCACAGTTCTGCAAAAGCTCGTGTTATTTTTTTAAAAGATCGAAAGCGTTAGTATTATAAATGTCTGATTATATGAGCAACGACTTTAATGGCTTTGCATTTTTAAAGAAATAAATTTATTTTTGATAGTAAAACAATTTAGAACAAATTAAAATAATAAGACTTCCCATATAATAATATATATAAATAAGTTATAAAATTTGGCCAAGAAATTAATAGCAAAAGTAATTTAAAATTATTTTGTACTTTGAAGTGATTTTAAATTGGGTTTTTTTTTTGTTAAAAAGTTTTTATTGTTAATCAAAAAGCTACATTGTAGCTTTTTCCTCCGAAACTAGCTGTCATATGATATGTTTGAAAAAGAGATGCGCCCTGAAACCATCTGAAAATACAAATTAAATACGCTGAACAATTATTGTAATATCAAATAATAATTAACATAATGTAATAAAGCTTATGTGGTTACATAAATTTTGTGTAGATAATATTTTTATATTTTTTGATTTATCTCAGTTATATTCCATTCTAATTCAAATTTTTTTTAATATCGCAATAAATTAGACGTGAACTACATAATTACGACAGGGCGCAACCAACTCCTCATCAAACAACTGTTTACCAACAAATGTTAGCCGAACAACAAAAACAGGATAACTCCCAGCTTCTATCGCACAATTTAAACATTCAACAGCACAAATCAATAACGTTTCAGGAGTGCCATAAAATGCAGTATGCACCACCCCAAAACACAACGACAAGTTCTCCAATTATTACAAATAGCAGACATCGCAGTTCTGAGAATTCAAGGCTTGTGAATATTGATAACTCCAGCAGTTTATACAGCATGCCTTTAAGCAACAATAATTATTTTAAGAAGTGCGGATTTTCTGAATACATGACGAATTTAACAGCACAAAAACCATCAACGTCTCTGCCTATGATATTAAAGGATAAATTAGAACCTATTTTTTCTGATAGGCTGTCTATGCTGAAGTCAACATGTGAAATCTACGGCAACAAAACCCACTCTTCTGAAGATCCTATTGGGCCAACATCATATAAACCAGCACAATTGATAAAAAAATGTGCTGTGAATGAATCTTATTCAAGAATAAGGTCCACTGATGACATCCAAGATCAGTCACAGACTCAGTCAAAGACACAAATAAATTCTCAAGCGTTTCCATTAAGTTTAAATTCTTTGTATTCGAGCCCAGTGGCTCCGAGCTTGTCTACGTCAAGTCAACAAAAACATCAACAAAAAAAAAAAGTTGCTACCCAGAAGGAAATGTTCAGGTCAAACAGTTTGCCTTTATATGTATCTCTTCAACGTATGAATCACGACAACTTTGTTGCTCCTAACTATCATGTTAAAAGTAACAAATCGCGTTCACGAAGCAATTCCATTCATCAGCATTCAACAGCTAACCATTTGGTAAATACAGTGCAGTTGCCAAAACAAATTCAACCTGCTTCAAGTGACCCCTTGCTACACAGCACATTGGCCCAGCTTCTTACTACAGGTATTGTTTTATTTCATAATAAGTTAATTTTTGTTCTCACAATTTCTTTTTTTACTATATTTGTTATTACTTATATAGGTGTTAAATAACTTAGGCTTGGCTTAGAATTAATAACGGTCTGGTTTACGATAGAATATTTGGGTAAAATAAAATTGTTTCTACATTTGAAGAGGAAATTATTTGTCTTTATTTACGATGAAAATTTATTAGAGCACAATTCTTGGTAAAAATCTTCCTAAGGTAGTCTAGTGAATCACAATGACTTCAAGACATAAAATGATTATAAAGCTTTTTTATTAGCCGTGTTTTAGATATATGGTTTAATCGAAATACAGAACACGAAAAAAATAAGGTGAGTCAATGTAGACACTCGACACACTCGAAGCTTCTTCATAGTTCCATGGATTTGAAAATCGGTACTTTTAAAATAAAATCAGTATACTGTAGTGGACACCGCCACTGCATCCAGCTTTTGTTTACAAGTAATAGTTTTTTTTTCTTTTATTTCATACTCAAATGCACCAAAGTCGGACGTTATTAGGTCACAGCGAATATGAGTGACGCGCTTGCGATGACACTAACCTGGTTGCTGTGTAAACGCAAGCGCAGCATAATTTTTTTGGCTTTGACCTGCTGTGAGCGAATGAATGAAAACAAGTAAAGTAAAATTGTGACTCAATGGTTTTAACACTATTGAGTGTAAATAAAATATTGAAGGAGGAGTTAGGAAATTAGGGAAAAAAGAGTTATTTTAAGATATAAATACAAGAACTTTAGAAAATAAAGATCAGAGTTGTAAAGAGAGAGTTGTAATCAGAGTAAATGTAAATGTACATATTGTCATTTTACTCTCCCCTTAGCGGTACGCGATCACGCACACTTTGCATACTAGGGTAGGTAAATGAACGGCTTTATGCTGACCGTGCAAGCTGATGCCGATGCCCCCAACAGTGCAATGTCTTGGTTTTGTTGCCGCCGACGTTGTAGCCAGAAACACTTGACAACTAAAAACAAAGCATTGGTTTTGTTTGTTTGGTAATTTAAGCGTGTGCGCTTAAATTAGGTCAGTCTTTTTATTTTCATTAACGCCGGCAATTTGAGCTTGTACTAAGAAATCTGCTATACGGTGACGTAGAGATTAAACAGATTTTTTTGTACCGCATTCTAATTATGAAAAATATTTTATGTTTTTTATTGGCTTTAGTTAAGTGTGTTTAGGAAAATCGTGTGAGGTCGGGGTGTACAAAGTGTACAGGGGAATTTTGTGGGATACAACAGCAGTGATATCTATATTATTTATGGTTATCGTTATTAGATGTGCTATTAACAGGCACTATAAGAACTATGTTAGGAGGCAAATAATAAGAATTATAAATCTAAGTAATAATGTGCAATATTAATAAATACAAATTTTAATGCAATTATATATACTATATGGAACTAAAATAGTTAGAAGAGTTATATTCAAAATTAAAAAAGCACCAAATAGGGAGTTCTCGACAGAATATGTACAGGAAAATTAAACAAAAATAAAGGCAGTTAAGGATTTATTGATAAAAAATAAAGATAGTAGAGATTTCACAGATATATATATTAGGTTTATTGAATTAGAAATCAAGATAAAAAAGCTACTTAAGTAAAAAGCTATGGTACAAACGAACGATCCACCAAAATTAGCAAGATGGCAACTTTTAATTTAGAAATTGCTTTAAAGGTTATACCAATTTGCAATGGTACATACAAAGAATTAGAGTCTTTTATAAAAATTGTCAAACTATTGCACAATTCATATAATGACGACGGTAAAAAACTTTTTTAGAGTTCGTAAGCAGTGTCAAGTTGAGCGCGTCAGTGAAGACGTATGTTGGGGTATGCCAATGAGTTAACCATATTCAACAGTTTCAAACAGAAGTTATTGGAAAAACTTAAAAGCAGTGTAGTAACAACAGCACAAATACATACACAACTCTCATCCTTTTTTCAACGTAATTTATCAGTTCAGGGTACAAAGACAAAATTCTAAAACTCATTTCAGACTTAACCAAGTTACAAATCGAAGACTTGGGCGCATCCGCTACTACTAAACAAAAAACAGTTATCGCAAACATAACAAACATTTGGACCTGAATTATAACAAAAATGAAACATATAATGAATATGAACCCATAACAAAGAGGGTAGGTTTTTACCTGAAGTGAAATTTTCTGCACGTCGAAATTAATTTCTTCGATTAATTTCAAATGGTTGCGATGAATATTAAATTTTCTTATTTTTTGAAAAATATTTATTTTCAGGATTTGCTGCATTTTCTTCTGCTAAATTTTGCTCAAGTGGCTCATATCGTCTTCATCCGAATGCACGCTAACTTCACTTACATCATTCTCCTCGTCTGATAATGCAAAATCATCCTCACTATTGCACGGAGATTCGACCGTTTCGCTTTCCAAATCAAAATCCATTTCTAGTTTATCTCGCTGCCTTCTTTCACGTAAAACCCCTTCCATTTTTTATCAAATACTTCGAAACACAACCAAAATTCAAATAAATGCGCAAACAAACTTCACTTATGTGTGTTCCATAACAAACTGAATTTCATAAAACGAAAAATTAAGAGCGTTCTATAAATCCACACACAAAAATAAGCGGCAATTCCAGGTACCTGCTTATGTGTATGCGCGCACATACACAGAGACCGATTCGTAACTATAACTGCACAGGCAAATACAGCAAGGGTACAAATTCAATAACGGGTTTTTTTGGTTGTTCAGGCAAAATAATTCTACTTTGCAAAATACAAGGTCATTCCGCTGAACCGTTTTTATTTTATTCAAGGTTAAAGATCAAAATTGTATGCGTGCGCATACAGGGGACCGATGAGGGTTAACCAGGTTACAAATCGAAGACTTGGGCGCATCCGCTACTACTAAACAAAAAACAGTTATCGCAAACATAAATGAAAACTACGCGTTCACTATATTTAAAAATGGGATTGATGAAAATCTTAAGCAAACTTGAGCTTAAAAAAATGGCAATATGGGCAATAGAAGAGTTTTAAACTACAATGCACAAATAAATTTTATACAAAACCGAAACTACACTAACAGAAATCCTTCAAATTACAATAACCAAATTAATTACAGAAACAATAACCACAATAACAACACACGTAATTCTGACCACAACAGTAGCAATATTAACCATACTTTCAGACAAAACAACAACGGTTTTAACAGAAATAATTTCAGTACAAAACTCTTACAATAGTAACGAAAGTAACAACAATAATTTCAGATCCAGCAATAGCATAGGTACAACAACAATAACGATAGGAATCAGAGAAAAAAATAATAGCTTTAGCGTCAACAACCGACAAGTGCACATAGTCAACTTTCAGAGAAACGGCCCGGAAGACTATCAGGAACTTTCGGAAGGCCAACACTAAATAAGAATAGAATTTATATAATATCGGAGAATTCAACAAACTACGTAACTTTAGTATGCGCAGAGACAAGACGAAAACTAACATTTTTAATAGACTCAGACGCGGATATTTCGATCTGCAAAAACACTGATAATGACAATATAGATATAAACTATGAAAACAAATGAAAGCTAACAGGGATTACAAAAAAAGCAATTCATTCATTAGGCAAAACCAATTAATCCCTATGTTTTGCTAAAGATAAGGCAACATGTGAATTCCAGATAATTGACAAAGACTTTCCTATTACAACAGACGGTATAATATGTAGAGATTTCCTTATTAAATAACATGTGCAAAGTTGATTATGAAACTTTCACCATGACGGTTATGCTTGAACAAAATGATTACACTGTACCATTATTCACAAAATCCCTAAATCACAGCATTTTTAGAATACCGCCTCGGTCAGAACCAATATTTCCCATACAAATGTCGAAGAAGATAGTTTGGTTTTAAACCAAGAACTAACGAAAGGTGTGTATTTAGAAAATACAATTTCTCCATCGAAAGGTATCTGTCACGTAAAACTAATAAACATAAATGACGAAGAAATCACTTTAAAAGAAATTAAACCAATAACTGAAAGCTTAAACCGCTATACAATAATGAAGACGTATAATGATTTAAAAGAAAATGACGACAGACAACGTTTAAAGAAACATATAACAGAACAGCGCTAAAAGACATTTTCAAGAAATATCAATAAATTTTTCATCTCGACGGAGAAGAACTTACAATCAACTATTTTTATGCACAGAAAATATACTTATTAGATCCAACAACGGTTTACATAAAAAATTACAGATTACCTCATACTCAACATGACGAAGTACAAAATCAAGTACTGATTTATTGAACAACGACATTATTGAACATTCCATAAGCCCATACAACGCACCGTTACTGTTTGTACAGATTCAGAGCCACTGAACTCGCACGTTTTTTCCTGGCTATGCAGAGTTAATTTTTCATGGTCAGAGAATCCTGCCGTTCAAGGTTTTAAGTCAGTACATTTTCCTTAAAAACAACCTTGGTTTTGAACGCAAGTAAACTCAACAGAATAAAATAAAAAAAAAACAATTTAAGCTTTAAGTCAGACCGACTGTATATTCAAGTAGCGCGTGAAATATATTTTTGTTTTTTTTTACTATTTTCATATGCTCGTCAAATATGCTGACGAATCAATTCATTGCCAAGGTTGTTTGTTGTGCATATATTTAAGTTAATTTTTTTTACAAACTAAATAGCAATTTCCTTTTATATGTACATTTTATTTTCATTTTATATTGTATTGATATTGATTTTGCCTATAAAAGGGCGACAAAATTTGATAAAGTAAGTCAGAAATCAACCAAGTGTTTTAAACTCTGTGCATTAAAATCTCTACAAACAGTTTCAAGTGCTGTTTGTAAAACCTGTAATCATAGTCCAAGTTCTTGTGCTTGGGCTAAAACCAAACAAACCAAAGAGTCCAAAAGCAGGTTCAAACAGAGGTCTTAAAAGTTGCATAGGGTGTTCAAGTTCTCTCAAAAAAAATTTCAGAAAAAAAATAAGGACAAAGGTCTCGAAGGACAAAGTTGTTTTTTAAGAAAAACAGTAGAAGAGCACGATCTCAAAATGCTTTAATTTTTGTAAGAAAAATTCCATATGTCCTTAAGTAAAAGTAAATAAAGACTTTTACTAACAATATTCTGGCAAACACGATGCCACTCTCGATTTTTACCCCCAAGGTCCTGTGTGAAGGATATTGGAATCTGAACGTACTCCCGAGATATCACAGAACTTTTGACTGCTATCTGATTGTCTAAATTTTGACTGCCACTATCGATTTTTACCCACAAGGTCCTGTGTGAAGGATATTAGAATCTAAACGTACTCTCGAACAGAACATTTGACTTCTATCTGATTATCTAAAATTTACGATTTTGATTATAGTGGTGACGTTTTCCTTAAATTAGGCGAGTTAATTGTTTTTAAGAAATGTATAATTGAATTAAATTTCTTAACTTTTTCAAAAAAGTGAATATAAGGTTTTATATCTCGGGCACCAGAAGTGGTACCGAAAATAATTTCCTTAATTTAGATTCTTCAAATATTTCTATAAAACATTCTGTCCAAGAGTATCAATTTACAACACCAGGTTAAGACTATGATTTTTATCCAATCTCGATTTTGAAAGAAAAATTTTCCTTCCTAGCATGAATTTTATTATTTAGTTACACCTCAACTCAGCATTCACAAAAATGTTATACTAAAGTTTTGAGTTTCTGAGCTTGCGATTCGATGGGTCTCAATTGACTTAATAATTGTTGCTAAGAAGTGTTTTGATAAAATAATACCCATAAAGGAGATATGAACAAAGTTGTTACATTTTATGCTTGAAGTAACTTTTTTTTTAAAGAAAAGGAAAAGAAATCGTGACCTTTTCCTGCTGTTTTAAAAAAACATTTTTAGACATCTTTTTAAATTTCTCCAAAAGAGGAAAATGCATATGCGAAAAATATGCAAATTACTAATTCGACAAATTTAAGGAAAACGTTAACAAAGTAATCAATATCACCATAATTTAGACAGATAGATAGCAATTAAAAGTTCTGTGTTATCTCGAGTGTACATTTAGATTTGAATATTCTTCCTAAAAAAAAAAAATAAGACGCTTTGGGTAAAAACCAAGAGTTTCATTGTGTTTGCCAAAATATTGGCAGTTAAAGTTTATATTTACTTTGCTTTAAGACATATGTTGTTTTTCTTACAAAAATTAAAGATAGTGATTTTTACTGTTTTTATCAAAAAACGACTTTTTCCTTGCGGGAGAGGAGGAGATACTTATTTTTTCTAAAATTTTTTTTGGGAGATCTTGACCACTCTATGCAACTTTTGAGAACCTCTTAGAATGTAAAATTTGAAAAAAATTGTTATTCGATACGCCCTACTGGCCGTGGAAATGAAGTGATTTTTTTTCTGAGCTGGAGCGAAGTCTTCTTGAACATTGTCTTGTTGAGAGACTTCACAACGTTTTCTAAGACTTCCGATTGATATACGCGACAAAATTTTCTGTTTCTGATGACTTGTGGCGTTCTCAGAGTGCTCCGACACCAGTATTCTGGAATAATTGCTCCCTTTGGTTGACAAAACTTCGTGGGACACCCAGCAGATGCAGCGTCAGGAAGATTTCCCTTTTTTCGAAGCCTCATTTTTGCAAGCCAATTACGATAACACTATTTTCTTGCGAGCCACATTTCATGATGATAAACAACTGAAGCTGAAAACTTTAACCGAGCTTACGTAGCATAAATTCAACTTGTCAAATAGCCGTCGAGTCGTAGCTGATGCGTTTAATGGTGTGAGAGAGAGTGTGTTCAATTTGTGTAATAAAACATTTGCAAGTACTAGATATTTAAACAAGCAATGTTCGATTTTTTAGCTCAAACCACCATTCGAGTCAGCAGTTGTTTGAAACTTGAAAAATAGCGTTTCAATTTGCTCAAAAACTATTGTACTCGATAGACAGCAAAAGTGACAAAAGTAGAAGGAACAGTTCACAAAGAGCTGTGGCAGCTACTGCTAGCACAGTGTAACGAGTGCGGTATTACTTCAGAATTGTTTTTTTTTTCAAATACAAAAAAATTATATAAGTGGAATCCTATATTTCCCAAAATATTTCTCCAAAATTTGTATTTTGTAGGAACACGACACCATGAAAGTTGGGACTTCCAAAGTTTACTTATGCTAGTAAGTTAAGCATGTGTTGTCTGTATATCACATACACAAGACACACATACACATACACATACACCACTTACACAACAAGATCACTTTACAAAAATAATTGAGTTTAAAAAATATTATTTTTATGTTTGTCAAATTTAATTAATCAAATATAATTTGTAAAAAAAAAATAATTATAAAAAATATATTTAGCAAGATAATTTGTGAATTTCTATTATAAAATAAAATCTTTATAAAAAGAATAAAAATTCTATAAATATTATAAATTAAATAAAATAATACAAACACCACATTGGCGATCCTGCCAGGAGTTTCTAACAACCCGTTCCACTGGCGATTCTACACACGACAACAGCGCTCCAATCACATCAACAGCCAACAGCGCTCCAACATCAACCAAATCGCAGCAAATACGGCCACTGCGCCCATTTTTGCAACAGAACCAGCACACAAGTCGTCAAAGCAACTCACACGCTCACCTAAAAATCAATACTGGTGTACCGTCAAGCAGTTATCACACCAATACAACCACAGCAACAACAACATAATTATTGCTGCCAACAACATAATTGCATAGCCACAGCGACTGTTACAAGCAATAACTATAACTAAAGCACCGCTATCCGTTTTGATGCCACTTAGTTAATAATATCAGCAAGAAAATTGCAACAGCAGCAACAACAACAGCAGCAGCAACTACAACAACAACAAACAATTTTTGATGTTTGTGTATGTATTTATATATATTTGTTTAGCTTATCATGAGGCTAGCTTTTTACACGGTAGTAAAACGATTGGGTCGTAAGAAACCAATCGTCTTATTCTGTAGGCACTCCACTGCACTTAAAAAAAACAGGAATACAAATAGAAACACAAATTATATAGGTACACTTATAAGAACACTAAATTCAATTATTATTATGTTACTATTATATATTATAAACAATAATGAATATTAGGCATACACCCTCACACCTCAAACCTCTCAACACGGAGATGGGCACACACCAAATAGGTTAATTGATTTAGAGTCCGATTTAATTAACCCATTCGTAAGGTCTAAACCTACCGAGATTCACTCGACATCGATAAAACTACCCCAGTTTTGGACAAATTGTCCAGAAGCGTAGTTTACACACACCAAAATTCAATTTCAGTCCAAAGCAATTACTGTAGACAAAATAAAATACGAATACCTGATAGCAGCTCTACCACAGGCGGTAACCATAACGGTACTCGATTTTATGCAGAAACCTTCAAGCAATCAATACGAAAACCTGATTGACTGAAGCGTATTAACAAAAAAATTTACTGACACAGAAATGGGAGATAGAAAACCTTCTCAATACTATAGGTCACTATTGCTTTTAGCTGGTTTCGTGGTAGAACCAGACTTTGTTCAGAAACTATGGCTCAGGAAACTACCAAAAGCACTCAATATATGTAGCTTAAACCGGGTCGGGTCACACAGAGTTGGAAGAACTTCTGAAAATGGCTGACAAGCTATGGGAAGTCCTGAATGAAAATGAAGTTTCATTTTACAAACAAGCCGAAGTTCCAATGTCAATGAATCAGCAAGTATTGAACAAAAGTTAACGGTATCTACAACAAATATAATAACTGCTTTTAATAAATTGTCAATAGAAGTTGAGGCCCTCAAGTCACAAAGTAATTTCCGATCACGGTCACCAGCGAGACATAGGTCCAGCTCAAGGCAAACATCATGGACACGTATGCCCAACTGGTTATGCCGATATCACTACAAATTCAGTAGAGATGCACGTAGATGTGAACAACCATGTGCATATTTCGTCTCTTTATTTACGACCCGACAAACAAATTAAGCTCAGTACTTCCTTCCTCTAAATTCAAAATTTCAAAACAAAATT
Organism: Dichetophora obliterata; assembly: GCA_963920525.1. Taxonomy (NCBI): domain Eukaryota; kingdom Metazoa; phylum Arthropoda; class Insecta; order Diptera; family Sciomyzidae; genus Dichetophora; species Dichetophora obliterata. The sequence continues at coordinate 100,994,129 of OY986436.1, read as the reverse complement.
CTGATCTCACTTTAACAGCGGCCAATGGCACTTCCATTTCGACTTTCGAAAAAAAAGGACCTTCACTAGACCAAAGATTATATAGTATAAAGATGTGCCACGTAGAACATTAAAAAGTAACAAATATTTTTCAGATCAATACGTAAGCTTTTGTGAGCGCGATGAAATAGCTTTCTTGAGAGAAAAGTTTCCAATCCTTGCATGCACCTTCTCTCTGCAATGCTCTTTCACTCTTCACTCCACAATGCTTCACAGCATAGATCACCACTGCATGGTTTCTCATAGCTAGCGAGAGTCGTGAAATTTAATGTTGTAATTGTTTCTTCCGTTGTTGTTGTTGGAACCAAGCAGTTTTGATCTCTGCTTGACAGCAACAAATGTTTTTGTTTGTTTGCATTCACTTTGCATTATTTTGTGCGAAGCAGATTTTTCTTATTCACTGCTTGCTATTAATATTGACTATTTTTGATTGACTCAGCCAGAGCAGTAAAATCTGCATATATATTCAGAATCTTAAGGAAAACTGAATAATGACATACAAATTCATCCAATGAATTCAAAATTGTTTATAAATATAATTTTTAATTCATATTGAATTTTAAAAAATTGATTAGGCAGCAATTATTTTCAATAATTTTTTTTTTCGTTATTCAGAATAATTAATTATTTTTTTATTCATATGAATTCTATTTACAAAGAATGCAATTCAAAAAGAATTTCAGATTTTTCAATAATTGATTTTTTGTACATTATTATTTTTTGATTCATTTCCTATTCATGTGTTATTCGTTATTAATTTTGTAGTCATTATTAATTTTTTATTTTTTATTAATTTAGTTCATTATTCAAAAGTGAATAACAAGATTTTTTTTCCATTTTATTTATAATTCAAAAGTGAATGAATAATTAGAAATGAATACGAAATTTATAATGAATAAAAAATTAATAATGAATAAAAAATTGATAATGAATAAAGAATTAATTATAAATAAAAAATTAATAATGGATAAAAATTAATAAAAATTAATAGCGAACATTTCATTCATAAAATAGTAGTGAATAACAACATTTTTTATTCATTGTATTTTTTATTTAAAAGTGAATAACAAATTAATGACAGTAGTAAACAATTTTAGAAAGAAGTTTGCGCGACGAAAACGACATTGCTAGTTCGATTAAGTATTTTTTCTAGATACTTAAAATCATTAAGACTTTTCCAGGTTGGTCCGAATTTTTTTTAGAAGAATTTTTCGACTTTTTTGAGTTTTGAAAAAAATTTCCCCAGTCATGATCCTATAACTCCAAAAGTATTCATTTATTTTACAAGTTTTATAAATATTTACAAATGAGACATTTATACCCTTTATTTATACGATTATTTGTACGTTTTTTGTACACATTTTCTGAATACTACATTTGTGAAAGAGTTTAAAAAATACCGTTTATTTAACATTTCTCCCATATTAAAGAGCGCAAAAATATGACTTTGATATATAATTTGGTTTTATTTTTACTTTACAAATGATAGCTTAAATGAAAGATATAAACGTCTTATTTGCAAACATGTATAAATTTTGTAATATGAAAAAATACTTTTAAAGTTATAGGATCATAACTGGGGATATATTTTTCAAAACTTAAAAAAATCGAAAAAATCTTTTAAAATTCTTCAATTCTTTTCAAATTGCATTCGTTCTATAATATTCATACAATTTAACACAAAGTCTATATTAAGAAAACTTTTTTCTGGTTTGTTTGTTTAATTGACATTTATACAAATCTAAATGGCTTAACGGACTTCGCTCAATTCGAGTACGCATATTGTACACTTTTTCATAAAACATCGTTCCACAAGAATGAGAAAAAAAGACATGAAAATCAAAACTTTGACTTTCGATGCAAATATATCCGCTATTTTTAAATATATTTAATTCAAATTTTTTTGATCATAAGTTAGGTCAGTGAATATATTCTTTAATTTTTTTTTCAAAAACGGTCCAAAATATTGAAATTTTACTCAAAAATGATTAAAAAAATGTTTTTGTTGTATAAATAAGAACAATTGAAAATTGATTTCTGAGTACTTTTCATATAGTAAAGTATGTACTTGCAATAATATTATAAAAATATATAAAAGTAGTTAAATAAAAAATTTTTCGCAAAAAACAACTTAAAAAATATTGCTTTCAACATTATTAGCGGTTAAGCTTCAACTGATGGAATCGCCCTTACAATAATATAATACTAAAAAACTGCAAAAAAAAACCAAGTCAACACACAAAACATACCTAGATTATGCCATCTTTATGATATTATATTCTTGAAATTATATGCCAAAAAGATAAGAAATAATGCAAAAAAATATAATAACTTTAAATTATATAATGCTGGTAGGGTAGTTTAGTAAAAAAATTGCCTAAATTTTTTAAGTAAAACCTAATGCAATTCTGCTACATTTTGTTGGCAGCTACATCGTTTATTCAGATATTTCGTGCATCAAATCGTTACATATCATTTCTATTGCTTTTCAATATTATGCTCAAATTGTCGCTTACTGATTCTCTCGCTCCCAAAAGCTTTAAATCGTTCGCTCGCTGACTATCATAAAGCTTTTATGTGGATTTATGATAAATCCACATTCAAATTTTACTGTGCCACTTGCTTGTATGGCGGTGGCACAACTTTCTATTATATTATCTGTGACTAGACTCAAAACTACGAAGTGAATTACCCTTTACATATATTATTAAAAACATTGCTAAACCAATTTTAGGGGCAGATTTTTTAACAAAATACGGACTACTAATAGATTTAAAACGTAAACGACTTATTGATCCATTGACGAACTTATCAGTCAACACTATCTCAGCATTTACAGAAACTACATTCACAAAATTATTTTCGGTCTACAACAAATACACAGAATTGCTAAAAAAACTTCCATCACTATTAACAGATCCCGATTACACTGCATCTGTCAAACACTAAACATATATTCACCGAAGGACAGTTACCATTTGCAAAACCGCGGCGTCTAGACCTACCCTAATTAAAAATAGCTAAACATGAATTCGATATTTTAGTTAAATCTAGTATTTGTAGATTGCCGAATTCAAAAAAATCTTCTCCACTTCATCTAGTACCTAAACGCGAACCGAACGACTGGGGACCATGCGGAAACTACAGAAGACAACACTGTAACAGTACCAGATCGCTACCCATTCTCACATATACAAGATTTCGCGAACAACTTACACGATACACAGATATACTCAAAACAAGATCTAGTCAGAGCTTATCACCAAATTCCCATGGCCCACGAAGATATACACAAAACAGCAATCACTACACCTTTTGGAATGTTCGAGTTTCTCCAAATGTCTTTCGGTTTGAGAAACGCAACGCAAATATTACAAAGGTTCATTCATGAAATACTACGCGGGTTAGACTTCATTTTCGTTTATTTAGATGACATTCCTGTAGCCAGTAACACAGAAGAACAACATTTGAACACTTAACACAAATTTTCAAATTATAAACATGGTATCCGACCATCCGAAGAACGAACACAATGTATACAAGACTATCCACAACCAGTAACAGTCAAACAGATGCAAAAATTTATAGATATGCCGAATTATTACTATCGGTGCATTCCAAAACTCGCACACATGTTAGGTCCCATTTATGACATGGTGACAAGCGCATCAAAAACTAAAGATAAACATTTACAATGGACAGACACAACATTTCATGCATTTGCAACAATAAAAGATAGTTTTGCGAAGCAAGCACTAATTAATCATATTAATAGTAAAGCAAAACTATCAGTTGCTGTAGATGCATCAAACACCGCAGTTGGCGGAGTCTTACAACAAGAACACAATGGAATTTGTGTTCTTGTTGTAAGCATTTTTCAACCTCTAACATTTTTCTAAAAAACTAACACAAACAGAAACAAAATACAGTACATTCGACCGCGAATTTCAGCAATTTAGCAAACAATCAAACATTTCAGACATCATTTAGAAGGTAATACATTCACAGTTTACACGGATCACAAACCCTTAACGAACGCATAATCAAACGCGGATCAAAAACAGAACGAAGCCCTAGACAAACACGACACCTTGAATATATTGCACAATTCACCAAAACAATAATACACATCAAAGGTACAGACAACAAAGTAGCTGATGCACTATCAAGAAGCAAAATCGAAGAATTAAAAACACCTGATATTGACCTGAAACAACAGCACAAAGACCAACAAAATGATACAGAATTAAAGAATACTACAAAAAACAAATCATTGACATTTCATTTCTAAACATTAATATCTGGTGCGAACATTACATAGACAATACACGACCATACATTTCACAAACATTACGTAAAAAGATATTTGAACAGCTACACAACATCTCATATCCGGGAACAAGAGCATCCAGATGTCTCACTACACAACGTCTCAACACCACTGATGTTACACGTACAGTAATTACTGTATTTTACAGTAATTTTGAGCCCCGTACAGGCGTACAGTAATAAGTGAATAAAATGCAGTAATTATGAATTTGTACCCTAAAATTAACGTTTTGTACAGTAATTTTATTAAAATACGCAAAAACAATTTTAGCGAAAAAAACATTTTTACCATCTACCTACCTTAACTTTTTATCCCTTTCCGACCTAAAGCTAAGCTACTGAAATTTTTTTTGTGATTTTTGGAGTAAATGGCCTTTATATGATATAAAAACAAATTCAATGCATAAATTTTAATATTTTCATATCCTTCAAGGATTTTTGAGAACCGCAGGTTTGTAATGAAACCAATTTTTTTTCTCTGTCACTCATTCACAAGTTTGACAGCTTTAGCAAACGACGTCGACGTTACTTGCACCTTGATTTCTTACATCATGTTACAAACCTAATATGTAATTTTTTAAATTATAATTTGTTTAAATACGATGATTAATATTTTGTTATTGTTTCTTTACTAAATTTTTTAACTTTATTGAAACGTTTTTGTTTTTTTTTTACAAATTTTATGTAACATCATTGCTCAACACACACATTAATAAATGGTCACATGAATGTATGAACTGTCAGAAAGCAAAGTTTCAAAGACACACCAAACACAACCTCAAAAAATACACATCCCATACGGTCGATTTGAACATATTCACATCGATTTAGTTGGTACACTACCTATTTTAATAGGTTACAGATATCTATTAACTACCATCGATAGAAATACACGTTGGCCTGAAGTGTACCCACTAAAAGACACAGAAACTGCCACAATTATAGAGACTTTCAATAGAGAATTAATTTCACGCTTCGGGGTCCCGCCAGTGATGTTACATAAAATTTGTCTAAATACTGTACCGTACAGTAAATTTTACTGTTTTGATCGTACTGTACTTTAAATTAAAAAACAAAAATGTGATTAATCACAAAAAAAGCTTTATTTATACTTACAAAAACAAAAACGTTTCAATAAAGTTAAAAAATTTAGTAAATCGGCTGAATTGTGCTGAAGTAAAGGCATAACACTTGCTTCAGTACTTTTTATGTTGCTCATGTTGTGCAGCTCTCTTGCAGCCGTAACTAATTACCTTGTATGCCCTTATTTGTTTGATTTTTGCATGGTGCGGAAATGTCGGGTCATTTTCGCATCGATTTCTGCAATGTTCGTGGACTGAGGGTGAATTTTTTCTCGGTCTATGTACATTGTACTCTACATAGGCCTCAAATAATGGCACTGAGCGAGACCCAGGTGGCCGAGGATGCAGATCCACTGGATTTTCATATACCTGGGTATCGCTTACTGCCATTGTTTTATTTGCATAGGGGCATTGCCCTTTTTATAAGAACAGATGTAGCGTACCAGTGTGAGCGGAGTCTGAACGTGACCGATCTAGAGTTTAGCTCAATGTGGGTTAGGTTCAGGCTTCGCTCTCACTTGCTACATTTCTGCTTTATTTATAGAAGTCCGAATCTAGGGAGGGAGCCCACTTTTAACAAACTGGACTCTCTCTCTAATTCGATCACGCATATTTTGGGGTTGTTTCCTGACAGTGAGATCGTTGTAGCAGGCGATTTCAATGTCCACAACCCGGCTTGGTTACGTCACTCGGGCCAATTGACACCTGTTGGACAATATGTTGAGCTATTTGCTGAATCGAACCAACTGATTCAACTAGTGAAGGAACCCACTTTTTTCCCCCAAAGTGATTTGCAAAGCCATAATATCCTTGATCTTTTTCTGACTTCACATCTTGAAAAATATGATGTGAGTGTCAACGCACCTCTTGGTAACTCGGACCATTGTACCATATCCGCTGTTTTTGCATATTCTTACCCCTGCACCTCTACGCCTAAAGCCCCGAAGAGGACTGCATGGTTTTATGGAAAGGCAAATTGGACTGCATTAAATAATTTTTATCGCAGCTTCAATTGAAAATTATGTTTCGCTGATAGAAATGTGAATGCCGCGGCTGTCATGGTACAAGAAATTATTTTATTGGGTATGCGGTCTTTCATTCCCAATAAGATGAGAAGCATTAAACCAAAAGACCACTCATGGTTTAATGAGACTTGCAGGATTGCAGTCAGGTCCAAAGAGGAAGCTTTTCAGAATTGGCGTTCTAACAAGAATACTGATACTAAAAGACTTCGCATCGAGGCAAGGAATCGCTGTTATGCAATTTTAAAACGCGAAAAGTTTCTGCACGAAGCTCGCATTCGAGAACAGGTTCTTCTCTGCCCCAAAGGGAGTAAAAATTTTTGGTCATTTGTTAAAAGAGTTAAGAACCAGACATCGTCATCGATTCCAGCTCTTTTAAAAGATGACCAAATCTTCACTGACTCGGCTGATAAAGCGAACCTATTGGCTAGATTGTTTACACAAAATTCCACTCTCTCGGATAGCAATCAGCCACTGCCCTTTGTTGGGGGTGGATCTTCTGCAATGCAGGAGATATACTTTCGAACGAGAGTAGTTAAAAGGGTCCTTTCAAATCTCAACGTAAACAAAGCCTCTGATGGCATACCGCCAATTGTGCTAAAAATGTGTGCTTCTTCGCTGGCTCGGCCTTTGCGCAACCTTTTCAACATCTCCTTCAGAACATGTGGTATTTCCATCTTGTTGGAAAGTGGCAAATGTCCAGCCGGTACATAAAAAGGGTGATGCCACGAACCCTGCAAACTACCGACCAATTGCGATATGCTCTACGCTTTCCAAAGTTATGGAGACCGTAATAAACTTCAACGTTATGAACTATCTGGAGCACAACCAACTGCTCTGTGACCGTCAATACGGTTTCCGTAGGGCTCGCTCTACTGGTGATCTTATGGCGTTCTTAACCGAAGAATGGAATAAATGCGTTCACTTTTTCGGCGAGAGCAGGGTTGTTGCTCTGGATATTTCAAAAGCGTTCGACCGAGTGTGGCATAAAGCGCACGTGTCAAAACTTGCTGCATATGGTTTTGGTGGTAACTTTGCTCGATGGATCACGTGTTTTCTCAAGGACAGAACGATTCGAGTCGTAGTTGACGGTATTTTGCCCGAGAAGCACGCCATCAACGCAGGAGTACCGCAGGGTTCAGTTCTATCGCCAACCTTGTTTCTGGTTTTTATCAACGACCTTCTGTCGTTGACGCATAACCCAATACATTCGTTTGCGGACGACAGCACCATTTGTCATTCATATTCATTCAATAAACGCCCAAGCTCTATGAAGATTTAGAGAAAAAGGCAAAATATGAATGACACACTCCTTAATGATCTACAAAAAATCTCCGAGTGGGGTCTTGCTAATAGAGTAGAGTTCAATACAAGCAAGACCAAGTGTTGTCTGATAACCCACAAGCGAGTGAATTGCGCTTTAGCTCCTCTCAGTATGAATGGTGTGGATCTTGTGGAATCAGCCGCTCTTGACGTTCTGGGCATATCGATCCAATCTGATCTTCATTGGAATGATGATATTTTCGATGTGTCGAAAGAAGCGGGCAAGTGCCTAGGTTTTCTAAAACGGTGCAAAAAATATTTCACTTCAGCTGATCTTCGCATGATCTATACCTCATATATTAGGCCGAAAATGGAGTACAATTCGCACATTTGGGCAGGGGCTTCAAGATCTTATTTGGAGCTTCTGGACCGAATTCAACGTCGTGCGATATATTTGATAGGAGATGAAAGTATTTCATCCTCTCTCAACTCTCTTGAGCATCGACGTAATGTAGGTTGCCTAAGCCTTCTGTATAGGTATTACCATGGGAAGTGTTCGAGGGAGATACATGGCCTGACGCCACCAGCTCGTATGTTTCCCAGGTCCACTCGGGCAGCTGTCCAAGCCCACCCCTTTACCATTGCATCGATGCCTAATAGAACCTCGCATTACCGCGATAATTCGTTCTTTAGTCGCGCGGTTATCCATCTATCCACCCTCCAACTATCACCCATACAACTATCACCCATCATGTTAAACAAATTTACATGTATCAATTGCGCTGATTATTGCTTATGTTTGCCTTTCATAATGTTTCCCTGTTCGTTTTGACGTTTCTTCAATTTTCACTGAATTCTCGCGTCACATTTATTTTTTTTTTTCAATGAGCCGCGGATGTTAAATGTTTTTTCATTTACTAAATATTAATAACGAAACTTTAGTGAAGTGAACACATTTAAGCTAAAAAATAATATATTTTAAAATCTTAAATGATTTGAGGTTATTTGGTTAAAAAAAATTCGTTTCATTACAAACCTGCGGTTCTCAAAAATCCTTGAAGGATATGAAAATATTAAAATTTATGCATTGAATTTGTTTTTATATCATATAAAGGCCATTTACTCCAAAAATTACAAAAAAAATTTCTGTAGCTTAGCGTTAGGTCGGAAAGGGATAAAAAGTTAAGGTAGGTAGATGGTAAAAATGTTTTTTTCGCAAAAATTGTTTTTGTGTATTTTAATACAATTACTGTACAAAACGTTAATTTAAAGGTACAAATTCATAATTACTGTATTTTATTCACTAATTACTGTACGCCTGTATGGGGGTTTAAAATTACTGTAAAATACAGTAATTACTGTACGTGTAACATCAGTGGGTCCCGCGCGAAATTATTTCATATCGCGGAACTCAATTTTCCTCCAACACTTTTAAACAATTTATTATAAACATAGGTAGCCATCATATAATGACATCCTCATATCATATACACGCCAATGTAATTTTAGAAAGCTTCCATAGGCAATTAAAGGCATTACCCTGCAGTGTAAGACTAGTCAGCATTAAAACATGAGTAGTATTCATACTAGTCAAAACAAACTAGTTTATATTTTGTCACGATTTACTAGTTGCAAAAGTAGTTTAAACCCAACTAGTTTTTGTCAAGTCACATTAAACCAGTTGTAAAACTAGCCAAAATCAAACTATACTACACGTTATCAAAATCAACCAGTTCCAAAACCAGTTGAAGCTGGGTACCCCATTGAAACAAACTAATAATAAACAAATTAAAACATATAAAAACTTATTTAAAAACATGTAGTATACCATAAACATGGTATTTCATCAAATAGCTTTAACTTTAGCCTTTAGCTAATATTTTGTTGTAAAAATATATGTCCTTTGAACCTATGAACTATTGAAAAAATATGAACCTATGAACTAGTTTTAATTCGATAATTACTATATTGGTTAAAAACTAGTCACAACCCAACTAGAACTTTACTTTACATAAAAAATGAGTTGTTAACTAGTTAAAACCTTATCTATAGTAAGACAATTGTCTTTTCCAATGACATCACCACGTAAAAAATACCAGTCGGTTCTATGAGAATAGGACATAAATCGAACTAGTTGTTGGATATTTCCAACTAGTTGTTGACTGGTATAAATCTAGTTGATTACACTGCAGGGTACTTATGGCAAGCAACAACTAGAAGAATTGGTATTCAGAAATTCCCATAATTCTGTTAGGTCTAAGATCAACGGTTAAAGAAGACATCAAAGCTTCTCCTGCCGAAATGGTTTTTGGACAGAGTCCGAGACTACCGCGACAGATTTTGAATTGGTCCAAAGATTATTAACCAAAATTGCGCAACTTTACTATTTTAAAGAATATCACCAGAGTTACGAAGTTTTTGTTAATTATCTTCGGACCAATTCAAAATAAAACACACGGATGCGTTGCATAAATACGTTTACGAAGTCAGCCCATACCTCAGGCGATGTGAGCAGTTGCAAATTTGTATTTATTCGTAATGATTATATCAAGCACACACTCCAAAATCCATACGACTGCCCTTTCGAAGTGGTAGAGAAAACACCAAAATACTTTACAATTTTAAAAGGAAACAATACTAAACAATTAGCATAGACAGACTTAAACCAGCATTCTTAGATTCAGAAACTTCACAGACACTCTCTTACACACACAAACCAAAAAAGAAAGTACACTTCAATTTATTAGCGATCACAACAAAAATCTACGGGGGGAATAATGTGGTGTCTGTATATCACATACACAAGACACAAATACACCACTTACACAACAAAATCACTTTACATAAATAATTGAGTTTAAAATATATAATTTTTATGTTTGTCAAATTTAATTAATCAAAAATAATTTGTTAAAAAAAGATAATTACAAAAAATATATTCAGCAAGATAATTTGTGAATTCTTATTATAAAATGAAACCTTTATAAAAAGAATAAAAAGTCTATAAATGTTGGAAATTAAATAAAAAGAAAACAAACACCACTGTTGTGACTCACAACGCGGTATTCCCAGAATATTTATGTTAATGAATGTCCAAGTGCTGACAATGAAAGTTGATCCACCGCAACAACAAAGCGGGCGATCAGCGCTCATTGCTTTGCGGCACTTTAATATGAATTTAATGCCAAGGATAAGTAAAGTAATGTAAAGCAAACAACAAAATAAAATGAACACTGACCTACAGCTACAATAACTGGGCGATCAGTTTTCATTTTATTAAAAGGCAAGTTTTTTAAAACACAGTAAAGTAAACCAATTTACTTCTATGCAGCCTTCTATTACTTCTATGTTCATGTTTGTACGTGTTCAATACGGAGCGTTTTCCGAACTGGCATTAACCATAAATGATATAATCGCTAACCAGCTGATTCATTTATGGAATGGTTTACTTGATTTTCTTTTATATGCGGGGTTACAACCGTGTATAATTAAACTATGAGCTCTTGTAAAAAATTAAACATGACTACGATCCAACAGACCAATGACAACGGAACGAGAATTGAAAAGATCACGACACTTCGATTTACAATGCAGCAAGAGAGCCAAAATGTGTATTTCAAATGCTTTTATACAGTTTTGTAAGAGATTTTTCTATAGTAATTTAAGTTGAAGATTTTTAGTACATGCTAACTTGAACAGTGGTAGTGTTAAGGTACTTAGACAATTAAAAAAACACAATTCATATAATGATAAAAATTAAGAATAAGGATGATTTTTTAGACGTTGAAAGACCCCTTGAAAGTCCCCTTTCAAGAGGACAATAGAGCAAGCTTGTGCACAGGTCGACGGATAACTCCTTTAGATTTTTGTACGTTGATCAATTCCTGGCATGGTGGCAATAATTCGACCCATGCCCAAGCGTTGTGGTGGTACGTTGTCTTCATACACTAGTACAAGAGCGCTGGCGAAACGATAGAGGCGAAAACGAATGAGTAAAATTAATAATTCATCTTGAATGGTGGGTCCCACCAGCAGGATGTCGTTATGAGATTTTTGAGACGTTGTTTTGCAAGACGTATCAAAAACTACCCTCAACTTGGTTGACGTACTTGACGGTTTTAACACACAGGGGTGTGGAATAGAATAATGCGATTCAATATGATTAGGAGCTGCAACTAAGCTCATATGCCTTAAATCTTCGAATTCCTTCACGAACAATGAGTATTGTGATTTGGTATCTTTATCTAAAGTCAAACGACGCTCTAATGAAAAAAATCTTCTTAACGCAGTGTTGTAAAAATATCCAAGCGACGAGACTGTATCTTTAAATGGCAATCGAACCATTATTCTGCCATCTACAGTACGAGACACTGTTTCAGAGTAAAATGTTTCACAGCATGTCTGCTCATCTGTCTAACGATTTGTTGAATTTCGAATTTCATCGAGCTTCCACAGATGTTCTAATTGTTTGTCGACAACTTCTTCATGAACGCGTGAGGTTGAGGTTGTAGCTGACAATCACTGCGAAGTTTGGTATCGACCAGAAACTATCCATCCTAATAGTGTTTTTTGGAGGTTGGGTAGATTATGTTCAAGTTTTGTCTGACCCACGGACAATACATCGAAGAAACTTTCTGCACTTAACAACAAATCAATGCGTTTTGATTTGAAGAATTTTTCATCAGCTAATGGCATGTTTGAGGTTACTTCCAAGAAGAAATATCAATCTCTGAGTCAGGCTGATAAGAAATGTAGGAAGTAATGCAAAAATTAAGTAAAAATTCTATATCAGAAAAGCGAGACTTTATAGAAGTAGACATTTTTTGCTCAATATTTGTATGATTATTACCAATGCTGATAATCTCTAGCGAATGTTTTTCTGTAGGCAATCAGAGTTTCTGTGCAAACTCTTCAGTCACAAAATGGACTTGTGAACATGAGTCGAGCAATCCTCTTCCAGTATGATATTTACCAGATGCATCTTGCATAAGAACTATAGCCGTAGCGAGAATGACTAGGTCCAGCGATGATTTTCCACAATGAGCATGAACTGTTGCAGCAACTACAGCATTCGATGTTGCATCTGGCTAGGATGGAATAGTCGGCGACGAGATCGAGGTGGCTGAATACCGATGTAAAAGTGTATGATGTGGTCGTGAGCACACCCTGCACTTAAATCTAGACTTACAATGAGTAACCAAGTGACTTATAGCGAAACAGTTAACGCACAACCCTAGCCGTTTTACATTTTAAAAGCGATCAGAAATGTCCATATTTTTAAAGCGAGAACAAGTATTCAGGGTATGGTCTGTTTTGGAACACAGAGGATATAAATGATTTGGGCATGAAAATGATTTGTCTTTGTGATTTATTTTTATTTTTGACGCTTACATTTTTATTTCCAACTATATGATTTTCAGACGAATGAGAAGAATTAAAAGATTCTAAAAACTGACAACGCCTTTCCAAATGCTCTGCGCATTTATCCCACTTAGGAAAATTGATGAGTTCTAGTGAATCCTTCCATTTATTTTGGGTTTCCTTATCAAACTTTTCCATAACCACATAGATGAGCATTGAATTACTGATATCTTTATCGTTACCAGTACATTAGTTAGTACGTTAGTCAGTACAGTACTATGCGGTGGTTTGTTTGCATTTATTTGTTTTTTGGTGTCATTTTGCGTTTTTCGAGTTTCAAACCACAACGGTGCTTAAGAAGTTACACTTCAAAAATGAACACCGAGTCTGCTGAAATACACGTCCTGGTCATTCTAAAATCGTAATAAACGAATTTTGTCAATTTGTCAATTTGACTCTTTTGTAAAGTTTTTTGTTTAAATTTTTGTGTTTTAAAAGAAAAGGACCTGCCTCGCGTTATTGCCGGCGCTTAAAAAGCCACTGGCTCTAAGTAAATTATTTTTATTCAGCCGGCATAAAAATGCACTTAGGCTTAAAATAAAAAGATGAAGCTGATTTAAAGCTTGTAGAATTAATAATCTTTATTTTTCAAATTCGGTGCTTATAGAGCCAAACAACGGTATTTTTTTAAAATCGAAAAAGTGCATAATTTTTAACATAAAAAGGGCGTGAGTGAAAAATAAATATAAACTTAATGCGTAAGTGCGTAATGCAAAATAAATATATAACAAAATATATAAACATTGAAAGTGCGCGAGTGAAAGAAATATAACATTAGCTTAGTGCGAAAGTGCGTAATGTAAATTTAATATATAACAAAAATAATAAACATTGAAAGTGCGCGAGTGAAATAAATAGAACATTAGCTAAGTGCGAAAGTGCGTAATGTAAACCTAATATATAACCACGGGTCATTGTGCGTGGTGAATAATAACAAACATAGTTACAGTACAACCAAATAGTTTGTGTACGTTTGGTTGCTTAACTCGGTGCGCACTACACTTTAATGAGAGCAAACAGGCACCTTCTTTATAATAGATTAAAACAATACGTAATAGATTACGAAAGCAACAAGCATGGTCAAGATAAACTTCCGTAAATAATAAAGCCAAACAAGGAGAAAAGGCGTGAATTTTATGTGGAACACATACTAAAGCCTTGAAATTTCTGGCACACAATACTTTGGACTTATGAGACCATGGTTAGACTCCAATATTCTCGAAAGCGAACAGCTTTCATATTAGTGCACTCTTTCAAATTTTAAGCCAGAACAAAGAGTTTTAATGTTGTTTTTTATGTTTATTTAAACAAAATTCATACTCTTTTACTATTCATAAACGAACAGTTAAATATTAAACTTATTATACACTGTCCCATATTCGGGCTCACAAGTACATTAATTATTTTTATCCAAATTCTAATTTTTTTAAATTTTCATAACATGATTATACATTATAAAAATATGTAATAATTATAGTTTAATGTAAAGAAAAATTGAAAAAAATATTATTTAAATACTTTCAAAAGGGTTTGTGTGTAAAAGTTAGGTTAGGTTAAACATGATGCCTTCGTGAAGGCTCACATAGACCAATTCAGATCCTTAGTGGTACCGGTAGCAAACAAAAGGAACCTTTGTGTTTACTTAAAAGTCTTTTAAGATTTGCGTTGAATTCGCAAACCTTAGGAGGGATTCCAGAGACACCCTGGCTGCATCTTTAAGCGACGGGAATGTCGATGAGCCTAGGTATTGGAATAATATTTTTGGCGATATCGCAGGATCGCCATGTACACGCCTTTTTATTTTTAAAATAATAAAAAAAGGACTCGCGTTCTATAAAAATAAGTTGTAGGACCTGCCTATTGGTTGCCGGCGAAGTTCGCCACTGGCGCTATTTTAAATATCCTTTTTATGCCGTTCACTAAAAAAAGTGCAGAGGCTAAAAGGGTTTAAGTCGGCAGCTATTAAAGCTCAAGACTTATTAAAATGAAAATAGTTGGCAGCTGTTAGAGCTCAAAACTAGATTGATTTATTTTCAAATATGTTCATCCTTTTATAGTAAGCATAACGGTATTTTGTCTTAAAACTAGTTAACAATTGTTTGTGTAGTTTAGAATGTAAATAGAATCATATGTTCTTTAATTAGTGTCAAAGTAATAGTAGAATATCGTAATACATATTTGTAATTTAGTATTAATAGTTTAATATGTGTGGGGAGTAGACTTATATTAATAGAAAACTTAAACATAATCATATGTAAACATATTTGTGTAGGAGTAAAAAGTATAATATAATATAATATCATATGTTTTGTATTCAGCCATATGGGTACATGTGTGCGAATGAGATAGATAGTAGTGCTAAGTATGAACATATGTTCTTACCGTAGAGGTGTATTACTTTAACTTAGTTTAAATATTATTGTGCATGTTCTCGAAAATTCTTACAGTAGAGGTTTTTATATTATTACTTATTTTAAGAAAAGTATTTATAGCTTGTTTTATAATGAAATACATTAATTGTAAATTAAATATTTAAATAATATGTATAGGTATACTACACCCTCACCCTTAAGAGAAAAAAATTTTATTTTGAAATTTATGAAAAATTAATTTTTTTTTTTTGTGTTTTAACTTATACAATATTTTAATATTATTCATATATTTACAAGATTTAAATTTTTAAATAAAGAGATATAATTTTTACAAATATTTCTTTAACATATTGTTATGGTATTCTTTAAGTGTTCCATTTAAATTTACTATTGAATTTACTCCTTTTTTGTTTACAATTATGAATGGACCAATATAAGGAGATTGATTTTTTCTTCTATTCATCCTTTTTATCAAAATTTTATCTCCAATATTTAAATTTAACGGATTTATATTTTGTTCTTTTTTATTCTATTCATTTTTGCAATATTTATTAATTCGTTTGCTTTTTGTAAAGAATATTTTAATCTATGTTTCAGTTCTTGTGCGTAATTGTCTGTGTTATATACTATTGATTCGAAACGATTATCATTTGGAAGGTTTGCAAGTTTTCCAAAAATTAGCTCAAACGGTGTATAATTTGTATCAACATGAGGTCCCATTCTTAATTTTTACAAAAGTTTAACAAATATTCATTTAATACTCGATGGTTTCTTTCAATCGAGCCTAGAGTCTCATGGTGATATGGAGTGCTAAAAATTTGTTTAATATCTTATAAATTGCATAATTCTGACATTAATTCATTGAGGAATTCTGTACTTCTATCCGATTTTAAAATTTTAAAGTGACTGTATATTAAAATTACGTTTTCAACAAGTGTTTTAGCAACAGTTTTTGCGTCTTTTGTCTCCATTGGACATGCTATTACATACTTTGTTAAGTCGCACTGCATCGTTAATATATATCTGTAATTGTTGGATAAGCGTAGGGGACCTACTGTGTCGATAGAAACTACTTCAAAGCTGGTACTTGGTGTGTCTGTAATTGTTAAATTTTCTTTTGTATGTTTAGTTTGTTTATTAATTTTGCAATTGTTACAATTGAGAATGAACTTTTTTATCATTTTGCTCATATTTTTCCACATGTATTTTTGTTTTAGTTTCATTATTGTTTTTCTTATACCGAGATGACCTCCGTGTGTCGAATTGTGGTATTCTTCGATTATTTTGTTTTGTTTTATTTTGTCGACTATTCTTTTTGGTTCATTATAAATTAAAATTTTTAAGTTTTCGTTTGTTCTTTTTATGTTATTAAAAACATCTTTGAACTTATCCATTTCAATGGTTTTAAATATATCATCATTCTTCTTTAGCGCTAATTCTTCTATTCCTACATTATACATTTTTGATGAAAGCTTCTCCAAAGTCAGCGGTGTGAACAATGGATTATCACTACATCGTATAATTACTTCCTCATCATGTATTTCAATTTTGGTATCCTTAAACTTTCTTTCTGTAATGAACCTTAATTTTTTAATTTTTTTTATATCTGTTATGGATGTACAATCCCAAACAAAAAGTTTTGCGGGCTTTTCGCTGGCAGGACATTCTCTTTTGTTTAAATTAGTGTTTTTTTTTTATGTTTATCTGTGTTCATACTTCTTGTAATTGCTAGTATATTTTGTTTGCTATCTTCCATTCCGGTTGGAATCATAGCTTTTAGGGAATCACTATTTAAAATTATTCTTGACAATACGTCTGCATTGGTATTCATTTTACCCTTTTTATAAATAATATTGAAATCATAGTCGCTAAGATCTAATCTTATGCGTGTCATTTTAGAAGAAGGATTTTTATGAGAGAAAAGAGACACTAGCGAGCGGTGGTCTGATAGAACAGAAAATTTTCTACCGTAGAGGTAGGGTCTGAAAAAATTGATTGCCCAATGTATAGCTAAGAGCTCTTTCTCAATAATTGGCTTGTTTAGGTCATGTTTTGCAAGAGATTTGCTTGCGTACGAAATTGGTAAGTCTGAGCCTACTTCGCCTTGCGATAGGACTGCACCAAGAGCGTAATTAGAAGCATCTGTGGTAAGTACGAATGGTTTATTGAAATCGGGATGTTGCAGTATCGGTGGGTTTAAAAGTTTTGTTTTTAGCTCTTCAAAAGAGTTCTGGCAATTTTCATTCCAGTCAAATTTTGTGTTCTTCTTTAACAATGAGTTTAAATTTTTAGCATTCTTTAACAATGAGTTTAAATTTTTAGCAATATCTGCAAATCTTGGAATAAATCGACGGTAGTAATTGCAGAAAGCAACAAATCTTCGTACTTCGTCCGCGTTTTTTGGTATTGGATATTTTATAATTTTATTTTTAGACGGGTCAGTTTTTATACCATTGGCCGTTATAAGATGCCCAAGGTAAATGACTTCTGGCTTTAAAAAACAACATTTATGTGAATTTAATTTTATATTATAATTTCTTAATCTGTCAAAAACTTTTATTAAATTGTCGTTATGATGTCCTTAACTACAACTGAAAACAATAATATCGTCTACATAAATAAAAACTTCTGTATCTAAGCCACTTAATGCGATAGTCAGCATTCTTTGGAAGCTGTTGGATGATATCTTCAATCCAAATGGTAAACGTTTAAATTGGAAATGCCCATTTCCAGTTGAAAAAGAAGTTAACGGTCTTGAGTCTTTGTCTAAGTTAATTTGGTGGAAAGAGCTGGTCATGTCCAAAGTCGAAAAGTATTTAGCTCTTCCCAGTCGGTCGAGAACGTCTTCTATTTTTGTAAGTTGGAATTTATCATTAACAATTTTTTCATTTAATTTGCGAAAGTCTACTACAAGTCGCCATTTTTGCTGTCATCTGTTGACTTTTTGGGAACTACTAGTAATGGTGAGTTGTAGGGGCTTACTGAATGTTCGATTATGTTGTCTGATAAAAGTTGGTCAACCTGTTCATTTATCTCTGTTAACTGTGTTTGTGGAAGTCTATAATTTTTTATGTATACCGGGGTCGAATCTGTTGTTTGTATTGTCTGCGTGTAAAAATTATTTGTACTGAAGTGTTCTCCAGGGAGATGAAAAATGTCACTGTATTTTTGTATAATGTTTATTATTGATGTCTTGGCATCTGGGTCGTTACAACCAATGTCTAAAGTTTTTAGTAACGTATCTAGTCTATTTTTGTCAGTCTTATTATTGATTTTACAGGCAAATATATTATAGTTTTTTAGTGGTTGAGTTTCAAAATCAAGATTTTTCAATACTACATTGTTACTATTCGTATTTAGAATCTTAACGTGAGCATTGCCATTTGCTGGTATCAAGCTATTACCTAAAAATACTCCGTTTTCTATCTCTTTATTTAAAATAATACTATCTTCATTGACTTTAATACTTATTGGAACTATAGATTCTGAACGATCGGGAATCACGATATTTGTTCTACTACAACTATTTAAAATTATTGGTAAAATTATTTCTTTATCATTTATGATTAATTAAAGTTTTTTCTAAATGACCTCTATATTTATTATGTTGACTTTATCAAACAACTAGAATTTGTATTTAAAATCAAGTATGATTTAAACTATCAAACATTTAGAATTTGTATTTAAATCATATAAAGTCAACATAATAAATATGGAGGTCATTTAGAAAAAACTTTAATCAAATGGTAGAGCTCGACCAAACGGAAACAGCTGAAAACAAAATCAGCAAAAATTCTAAAAACAACTTCAGTAAACATGCTTTGTTAGTGCAGACTTCCAGCAGGCTGTTGGACTACATATAATAACATAAGCATAGAGACTAAAGTAAAACAGAAATACAACAACAAATGTGAAATTTTGAAATTGAGAAAAACTGAGAAATTGACACTTCAAATCTCATCGCCCCGGTGGTGCAGTGCGTTAATTCGCGCTTGCACGGGTATCACAAAGATTTCTGATGACGCTTTTAGCAGGGCAGAAATTGTGCAATAAAATCAGCTAGTGATTTTTTCCTTTTCATATTGAAAAAACTTTGTTGTTGTTGTTGTTTCTTTGGAAAAATTCGTTAGAACAATTAATTGTTCTAACTTTGACCTTAAGCTCAATAAACGATTTTAAACTATCAAACAACTAGAATTTGTATTTAAATCATATAAAGTCAACATAATTTATGATTAATGTTAAAGTATATGTTTCAAAGTCAATTTTTGCCATATACCTCTCTAAAAAATCGCGTCCTATAATGCCATCAGTGGCAATTGGAAAATTGTTTTCTACGATATAAAAATTATGTTGGATATCTTCATCGTCCACTATTAAATTTAAATTTTTTGTACCAATGCATTCAATTTCTTCATTTGTAATACTCGTTATTGTCGAAATATTCTGTGTGTTTATGTGATCTATATTTATAATTTTACATATGGAGATATCCGCTCCAGTGTCAATGAGAAATTTCAAATCGTCGTTTGTATTTTCACATTCTAATGTGATGTAAAATGAAAGATTTTTAGTAAGTTTGCAAATTAATTTCGGCCATAGCGGTTTCCCTGCGAGTTGTTGCTTCTGAAAGTATTATTATTAAAAGTTCTATTGTTATTATTGGAATTTCTATTAAAATTTCGGTTGGAATTACTATTATTATTTACGAAGTTATGGTTTCCATTAAAATTTCTATTATTATTATTGCTTGCAAAATTTTTGTTTCTGTTAAAGTTTCTATTTGTATTATTTGTATAGTTTGTATTGTATCTTGTATTCATAAAATTGTTATTATTTCTATTATTGTTTTGTGGAATGTAGCTATTTCTAACGTCGTTGAATCTATTGTAATTTTCTCTGTAAGTATTTCTGTTTCTAACTTGGAAAATATTGGATTTATTTGTCTTTAAACTTTGTTCTGCAGTGATGCATCGCTCTACCGCTTCATTGTATGTTTTAGGTGCATTTGCTAACAAAATAGTTTGGTATTCCAAATTAACACCTTTCATGAAAACATTCAATGCCATGCTTTCGTTAACCTTGTAAATTGCATCTTTAGCGGCTTGCGCGGAATTAGTTAAAGATTTAATTTCGAAGGTTATTAACTGTTCAGAAAGTTCTGAAATTTTTTTCTCTGAATTCAGAAATACTTTTATTGTTTTATTTAATTGTACCGATCTCACTTAAAACTTGTTGTAACCTTTTCGGATTGGGGGAAGCATTTTCCAATGAATTTTTTAATTCAGTAAATGTCGAAGGTCTATTAGTTCTACCTTTTATACTACGCACTTGAGCAGTAAGTTTGAAATTATATACGTATTTAATGAAAAGAGCTTTATCTTCATCTTTTAAAATATCGTGAAGCAATTCTGCTTGCGCTATAAAATCTTCCAAATTGATAAACTGTCCTTTGAAAATTTGTAGGTTTTTTCCCACAACATTGATATCAAAACTAGCTATATTGTTTTCTTCTTTTGTTTCTGGTTTTGGTTTAATTGGTAAATTTTTCAAAATTGTATTTAAATCTTGATAGAAGTTATTAAATTTTTCTTTTAAAATCTCATGATTTTCATCTATCGACTGTTCAATATTTACTTTGTTTTTTAGACAGTCTAAAGTTTTTAATTTTTCTTCAATATACTGTTCAGTATATTCTCTATTTTTACTTTTGTTTATATTTAGTTTTAATTTTTCTAAAAATTTAATGCTTTCTTGGAGATTTTCCATTTAATCCTGAATACCCGTATTGTTTAGTACTTTATACCCAAAATTTTAATATTTCCAAACACCCTGTGCTACATTCAGCTTTTCGTTACTCGCTGGTGGCGAGTTGAACTCGCAGGTGGCGCAACAAGTGCTCGTCGCTGAATGCGAATAAGCATGAAAGCAAACGTCAGAGAACTAAAAAAATGTCGGCTTCGGTTGTTTACATTCGCTCAATGTCGTGTGCGAAAAATAGAAAAAGTGTTAAATTAAGGTATGGCTAATTTTGCAAGTGCTTTTATATGATTTACTTATTAGTTTTTCATATTATTTTATATAAAAATTAAATTCCGTGCCGCAGTTATTTTAATATTCGCGAAAAGTTTTTAAATAATGCAAAAACAAAATTTACTCTAATAAAACGAAACTTGCGCGAGTGAAAAGATGAATAGAAACTTTAGTTTGTTTACTAGTTATAAAAATTCATTATTGTTTTTGGTTTTTTTTTTTAAATTTCATATTTCATATAAAAAATTACTGTTAAATATTTTAGAAAAATGTGAAGTGATTATAAAAGAATATACGTGTTATTTCTGATCTACCCAAAATAGGGCACGGCTTTAAATCCTCTTGGGAAACGACTGGACAAATCTGGCTGAAAATGGACGAATTGGAGCGTCGCAAAAGGAGCCGCGCATAAAACATGTCGTAAGTTGTCGCATCTGTCGGTCCGCTGCATTTTGCCGTCGGTAAATTAATTAATGCGCAGTTTGCAGGATCGCCATGTAATAATATTTTTGGCGATATCGCAGGATCGCCATGTACGAGCCTTTTTATTTTTAAAATAATAAAAAAAGGACTCGCGTTCTATAAAAATAAGTTGTAGGACCTGCCTATTGGTTGCCGGCGAAGTTCGCCACTGGCGCTATTTTAAATATCCTTTTTATGCCGTTCACTAAAAAAAGTGCAGAGGCTAAAAGGGTTTAAGTCGGCAGCTATTAAAGCTCAAGACTTATTAAAATGAAAATAGTTGGCAGCTGTTAGAGCTCAAAACTAGATTGATTTATTTTCAAATATGTTCATCCTTTTATAGTAAGCATAATGGTATTTTGTCTTAAAACTAGTTAACAATTGTTTGTGTAGTTTAGAATGTAAATAGAATCATATGTTCTTTAATTAGTGTAAAAGTAATAGTAGAATATCGTAATACATATTTATAATTTAGTATTAATAGTTTAATATGTGTGAGTGAGTAGACTTATATTAATAGAAAACTTAAACATAATCATATGTAAACATATTTGTGTAGGAGTAAAAAGTATAATATAATATCATATGTTTTGTATTCAGCCGTATGGGTACATGTGTGCGAATGAGATAGATAGTAGTGCTTAGTATGAACATATGTTCTTACCGTAGAGGTGTATTACTTTAACTTAGTTTGAATATTACTGTGCATGTTCTCGAAAATTCTTACAGTAGAGGTTTTTATATTATTACTTATTTTAAGAAAAGTATTTATAGCTTGTTTTATAATAAAATACATTAATTGTAAATTAAATATTTAAATAATATGTATAGGTATACTGCAGTATTTTAGTCTCGATCTAAGTAGGGCTTGGTGATGCTAAGCTTCCTCGCGTGGGCTGCCGTCATGCAGTGACCAGTGAGCATGCCCACTAGTGTCCTGCAAGCTTTGCGCGGGCGTGCCAAGATAAACAGAGTTCGTTTTTCGCATTGTGCGTAGCACACGAATTTCGAAATTTTGCACGATGTCGTATCTCTCCATCTACGATTCACTGCTAGTGTGGCTCTTCTTTCGAGGTTCCTGTACAACTCTTGTAGCGGAGTAATTACATGTTCTGCGAGTTCTGATTCCAGCCCGGCGCCTTCCTTTGCTAAACCATCTGCCATCTCGTTTCCCTCAATGCACTGGTGGCTAGGGACCCAGTAGATGCGCACTCTCTTCGAAGCGCATAATGCATCTCTGCCAGCCAAGAAGTGGAAGTGGCTCGGCAGTTTATATGGCTGCCTTATATTAGGCTCTGCGCAATATACAGCCGCACCTACCCCCGTAGGCATTTTGGAGCCGTCTGTAAATATGTCGACCGCCTGCTGTGCTTGTTCTATACCTTTGCACCAGTCATTTGGTCCCAGAAGAGTTCGTGCTTTGGAATTGACTATCGTGCGAGGCACCATGTAGTCCGTGCTACTAAGTAGATCCTTTCCGATTGTACAATGTCCAAAATTTTGAATATGCATGTTGCCTGCCGCCGTAAGGCGTTGTGCCGTTTTTCCGGCTATTAGTTTTGCGTGTATGTCCAGGGGGTACATACTTAGAATGGTTTCAAGCGCTTGAGTTGAATTCAGTGCCCCCGTGATGCTTAGCGCTGCCTGCTGCTGAGTTTTCTCCAAGTGACTGAGGAATGTTGATTTGTTCACAGCCGGCCACCACACAATAATCCCATAGATTAGAATAGGATGCACTACCGTTACATAGATCCAGCGCATCAGAATGGGTGAGAGACCCCAGATACTGCCAGGATTTCTTCACCCTTTCTTCCACGTTGGTTTTTCATGACAGCTTGCTGTCCAGGACGACTCCTAGATATTTTTTATAAGTTTTCGGTATGAGACGTATATCTATCGTATATCTATCAATTTCGGTGGTATCCACTGTGGTATCTTGTATCTTTTCGTGAACAGAACCAGATCCGTTTTCTCTGCATTAATACTAAGACCGACTGAATTTGACCATCTAAGTACATCTTTGAGTGTGCTCTCCATTATGGAGCTTACTGTTGATAGACATTTCCCTACTATAATAATGCTTATGTCGTCTGCATAGGCAGTTATCCTTTGTGCTCTACCTGCGAACTTTTCGAGTAGTTCATTAACTACAAGATTCCATAGTAGTGGCGAGAGGACCCCTCCCTGGGGTGTCCCACTGCGAGCTTCCCTTTCCATGGATTTAGTGCCCCACTCAGCCCGCACCTTTCTGCAGCTTAGCAACTTGTCTAACCATAGGTTTATTGCCGGTGGTGCCTCTATTGCACGTAATCCTTTAAGGATTGCGGTGGTTGATACATTGTTGAAAGCACCTGAGATATCTAGAAACGCCGCGAGTGCGTATTCCTTGTGGCGGAGGGCTTTTTCTAGGGTTACTACTAGGGGATGTAGTGCCGTTTCAACCGATTTCCCTTTCGTGTATGCGTGCTGGTTGGTTGATAACTGGATTGAATTGTTTCTTAGGCGCAAGTCAATCAGTTTCTCGAGCGTTTTGAGTACAAAGGAGGTCAGAATTATTGGCCTGTAATTTCTCGGACAGGGATGGTTGCTCTTAACTGTCATCGGTAAGAATACAACCCTCGCTGTCCTGCAAGCCACAGGTACATAGTTTAGCCTGATGCATCCGTTAAATATATTCTTCAGCCATGGGACGACTCGCGATTCGCGCAACTGTAGCGGGGTTGTCCTGTGTCCTCGTATTATAGCAGTGTTTGGAGCTTCGGGATTAGTGACTGCTCTCCGTCCACTATCCATTGTCTTTGCGTAGCTGGCTCTGAATGGAGGGCTGCTTTGAGAGTAGCTCCCTGAGCCTTGCTGTGTCCGTAGTTTTTTCTATGCTTGAGCAGAAGTTCTTCCACGAGTGTCTTTTTGCTCTGCGTACGTTTGTTTTAAAAAATTTGAGCCTACATTTGTATTCCCCCCAAATTTCCTCTTGGTCAGCTATTTTAGCTAGTTTAAAGAAATCTTTTAGGTCGAGTCTTTGCTCTGTAAGATCCGGACTCCACCATGGTGGTCTGATTTTACGCTTTGTTCGCGTGGGCTTACAGGAGGCATGATAGGCCTTGAGAAGATGGACCGAGAGAATCTTCAGGGACCTTTCAATGCCCTCTTCCGTATTATTTTTTGTTTAGGAGCTGGTAATTTGGTCTCAATGATGCTTCTGAAGCGGTTCCAGTTAGTGTTTCTGGGGCTTCTAAAGATCTTTTGAGCTGGAGTGTAATTAAAGCTTATACTGAAGCTAATATAATAGTGGTCTGAGAAGGAGGGCTGTGCTAGCACCCTCCAATTTGTGACCAGAGTGTTGTTGTCGGAGGATATCGTTAGATCTAACACGTTCGACGAGGTAGAGCCTACATAAGTGGGTTCCTCGCCGATGTTAGCTACACTGAGATTATGTTGTAAAATAAAGTTAAGTAGGGACTCACCTTGATCATTGATGTCTGAGCTGCCCCATACTGGGTGGTGTGCATTGGCATCTGCTCCGATGACAACTGCTTGGTTCTTCCCGCCGGCGATTGCTTTCATTCTTTGTAGCTCGTCTGGTGGTGTGTTGACGTCATGCGCCATGTAGCATGAGGCGAACAGGATCGGCTCGTCCGCGTCGCCCTCTAGCGCCACAACGGTGAGATCGTCAGTGCTGTAATGAGACATTAGATAAGTATAGATGCCTTTCCTTACAAGAATGACTGTTCTTGTTCTACTTACTGTTGTTGCGAAAAACGTATTGAAATTTTGTGACTTTAGGCCAGATACCGCGTTGCCCGAGGCAATCCACGGCTCCTGTACTAAAGCCACATCGTAGCCTCCTTCCTCCAATACGAGAAAGAATTCTGCGCCGGCGGTTTTGCTTTTATGCAGGTTTATCTGAAGGACCTTCAACTGCATTAGGCTGAAGGTTCCTTTACGGGGTCAACTTTTGTGAGCGTGCCTCCGTCAACCGCATCTTCCAGGCAGCGTCGGTCACGACTTCTAGGCCGAGATCTTTTTCCATCTCTCCGGACTCTAGTATGTTGCTGTTGTTATCCTTGGGGTGGCGCTTTTTGAGGTGCAGATAAACACTACCAACGCCCCACGCACGCCATCTTCCCGTAACGCGCGTAGAGGATATCCTCTGCCTCCTTGTTGATTTAGAGGATGTATATTGCCCCCCGCTACTACCAGGTAGTGGATCAGCAACCTTCAACACCCTCCAGTCAGCTGTTGGCACGTCCGGATTTTGTTTCTGGAGAAGCTTCAGTGCGGACTCCTGTGGCACTACTCTTGGGAAGAGTACCTTCGCTTTTGGCAGGAACGGGATACTAGTCCTGTCCACTACTTCCAGTTGGGCACCCTTCCGTAGGCCTTGGAGTGTCGGGGTTACTGCTTTCACCCAGTGTAGAGTTGGATCATCGTTGCACTTCAGGATCTTAACCCCATTGAGCCAGCCCGCTCCATCGAATGTGGGCATGAGAGCGTCAGGTTGGGCTTCCAACCTCACGAACATCACCTCGAGAAGCTTCATATCTACGGATTTCCATCTCTCGAGGGTCATTTTGCCTTGGGATCACTCCGTTCGATCAGTGCTACGATCAAGTGTCGTTTAGTCACGTCACTGGCCTTGGTTCTTAACTCCTGTTTAGGCTACGGGATTGTGTTTATGATCGGTTTCTGCTTCTGTCGTTTACTTGCTGGAGCTCCGACTTTCGCACTTTCCACCGATCTTTGGCGTTTTTGAGCAGCCTGTTCTTCTACTTTGTTCACGAACTGCGAAGTCGTAGGTGCAAAGCTTGGTCTGCTCGCGAAGTGTATGCTACCCTCAACACCTTTAGCTTAGCCCAGGCGAGCGACTCCTTCTCTTTGGAAGAGAGATCAATCTTGCCTGACAGCCGGCTGCAGATTTTAAGGGCCGCTGTGTACTTGGCCTTCAACCCCTCCTTTGACTTGGTCTTGGGCCCTTCCTTGCGAGAGAAGCTGGAACTCGCTGACTTATCCGGAGAGAGGAGTAGCCTGTCCTCAACTGAGTTTGTGCTTTCGTGGTCCGAGTCTGCATCGATTATGGCACCCCTGCGCAGTAGTTTAATTTTTTTATATTAAATAGGGAATCTGGGGGCGATGTAACAATATAACATGTCTGACTGTCTCAACCTGGCGAGGACAGCATAATCTTTCTGAAATCGCCTCAAGTCGACTCAAACCTCCACGTGGTGTTTCCTGGGCAACGTCAAAACTGGAAACCGTTAGTTTGGCAGCTAATCTGAGCAGCAGGCCTCTCTAGGCTTAAAATAGGTTATGCGTCGGGTTTGAAGCCCACCCGTAAAAACAGATTTCAATGACAACTAATAAGAATAAAAGAAAACTGATCCCCAAATTTGATGACGACTTCCGCAAACGAAAAACTGATAATGATTTACTGATATGAATAAATATTCCCAACCGTTCCAAACCATAATCCTTTAATACCATTTGAAACAATAGATACCGTATATAATTTCGATAACTATTCAAAAGAAGTCAAATTTCGTTTACAGACAGCATTAACTAGAGCACAACATTTAATTAACGAAAAACTGATAATGATTTACGGATATGCACCTGGAATGTCCGAACCCTTAATTGGGAAGGTGCTTCTATCCAACTGACTGATGTCTTGGAAAGATACAAAGCTGATGTCACTGCTATCCAAGAAATGCGATGGAAGGGACAGGGTTGCATTCGGCATGTACCCTGTGATATCTACTACAACGGCCATGAGGAGAAGCACGAGTTTGGATGCGGATTTGTAGTTGGCAAGAGACTACGGCCCCACGTCCTGCGATTCACACCTGTGAACGAACGACTTGCCATAATCCGCATCAAGGTTAAATTTTTTAATAAAAGCCTAATATGTGCGCACGCTCCGACAGAAGACAAGGACGATGAGATCAAGGAAATTTTCTACGAGCGCTGCCTCCGTCACGACGTAAAAATCGTGCTTGGTGACTTCAACGCTAAGGTGGGCAAGAAAATATATTTGGTCCAACAGTCGGAAAGTTCCGCCTCCACGACAACACCTCCGATAACGGAATGAGGTTGATTGACTTCGTCGCAACACGAAACATGGTCGTAAGTAGCACTAGATTCAAGCATCTCAATATTCATAAAGCCACCTGGATGTCCCCTGATCAAAAAACAAAAAATCCGTTCTTTTTCGAAGATGATAATGGCCACAGAGTTACTGTCAATCAGGAGCGTTATCGCGATATGATAAACAATTTTTTCATGCCAATCGTTCGTCTAAAGCGTATCAGGCACTACTGGTTTCAACAAGACGGCGCGCCACCACACACAAGCCGCACTACAATCGATTTTTTGAAGCAATTGTTCCCTGGCCGTGTGATGTCAAAAAATGGTGATTTCGATTGGCCGCCAAGATCACCAGATTTAACACCTCCAGACTTCTTTTTGTGGGGTTATTTGAAATCAAAGGTTTACGTCAACAAGCCAAAGACCCTAGAAGAGCTGAAAACCAACATCCGTCAAGAAATAACCGCCATTCCCATCGAAATGTTGAAAAAACCATGGAAAATGCTGCAAAACGGGCACAATATGGTCGCCAACCATTTACGAGATATCATATTCAAGAAATAATGTAAGAAAATCTACTTGAACCCAATTAAATGATATTCATGACGAACAGACAAAAAATTGTGGTTTCTTTGATTTATTTAAAAATAAAATGGGCGCTTCGAATATTGGCAACCCTGTACTTACTTAGTTGGCGCTACAACTGTTCGTCGGTCTTGGCGTTATCTAAGAATTTGCGCCAGCCATTTCTGTCTTTTGCTTGCTGGCGTCAGTTGGAATTTCCAAGCTTCGTCAGGTTGTCCTCTACTTGGTCTTTCCAACGAAAATGCGGTCGTCCTCTTCTGCGTTGACCGCCGCTGGGTACCGAATCGAATGTTTTCTTCACTGGAACATCGTTTTTCATGCGCTGAACATGAGATAGCCAGCGAAGCCGCTCGATTTTAATGCGCTTGACTATGTTGATGTCAGTGTACAGCTCATACAGTTCATAATTCCACCGTATTCGGTACTCGCCATTGACGCAGATTGGTCCATAGATCTTACGAAGAATCTTTCTCTCGAATGCTCCTAAAGTCTTTTCATCTGAACTGCTCAGCGTCCAGGTTTGTGATGCATAAAGTAGGACGGGCATGATGAGCGATTTATAGAGCGTGATTTTCGTTCGCCGAGAGAGGGCTCTGCTTCTCAATTGCCTACTGAGCCCAAAGTAACACCTGTTGGCAGGAGTTATTACACTGATAAGGTCCGATGAGTTCGTTTACAATAATGGGCTTCAATCTTTCACATAAAACGCTCGACAGGACCTTATATGCGATATTAAGATGGCTTATCTCACGGTAATTGGCACAGATAGTGTGATCGCCTTTCTTGTGGATTGGGCAGAGCACACTGAGATTCCAATCGTTCGGAATGCATTTAAGTAGAGCTTCGCCTCCGTTCTTAAACAGCTCAGCAGGTAAGCCATCAGCTACCGGGGCTTTGTTTTTTTTAAGCCGAGCTATAGCTGTCAGAACTTAATAATAATCGGGCAGCGGAACCTCGACGCTGTCATCCGAAATTGGGGTTTCCGGAATATTAGCGGGATTGTTGACAGCGTCGCCATTTAAAAGCTTAGAGAAGTGTTCCCTCCATACCGTCAGTGTACTCTGAACATCTATCACTAGATTCCCGTTTGCATCCTTGCAGGAAGAGGCCCCGGTTTTAAATCCATCGGCAAGGCGTCTTATTTTTTGAAAAATTTTCGGGCCTCATTCCTGTCACCATACATCCCAATCTTCTCCTGCTCGCGCTTTTCTGCCTTTCTTTTTTTTTGCCTGAAAATACGTCTCTCTCTCTTGTTTTCTAAGTTTCTTATCTTGTTATCTTTGATCTCACCGCAAGCGCAGTATTAAAAAAAGTGTATAGCGGGGAGTAAAAATAAAAAGTGCGTACACATGCAGTAAAATAAATATAAGGGAGTAGATGCACTGCTTGGGAATTAGTCACGTCAGTTGTACAATAGATTTTTAATTCATCATCAGCTATATTTAAAGTACATGTTTAAATAAAAAGATTTGAAATTAATCTAGTTAATTATTTAAAATGTCTGCGATCGACCGTTTGCCCACTCCTGATCTAAACATTAACTCTTTGAGTATATGAGCTATAAAGATGTATTATTAAAAATTTTTACATTTTGTTTGTTTATTTTTTGATTCTTCTTTTTTATTTTTATAATAACATTATTTTTATCATCAATGTCAGTTAATTTAAATGGTCCCTTGTAAATTGGTTCTAATTTATGAGCAGTGAGATTTTTAATGAATACTTCTTGACCTACGGTAATGTCAGTATTGTGATGTTTTGATTATGTGAATGTTTTTGATTCTCGTTTGTTTTGTTAATTAAATGTTGTGCTCTAGTTAATGCTGTCTGTAAACGAAATTTGACTTCTTTTGAATAGTTATCGAAATTATATACGGTATCTATTGTTTCAAATGGTATTAAAGGATTATGGTTTGGAACGGTTGGGAATATTTATTCATATCAGTAAATCATTATCAGTTTTTCGTTTGCGGAAGTCGTCATCAAATTTGGGGATCAGTTTTCTTTTATTCTTATTAGTTGTCATTGAAATCTGTTTTTACGGGTGGGCTTCAAACCCGACGCATAACCTATTTTAAGCCTAGAGAGGCCTGCTGCTCAGATTAGCTGCCAAACTAACGGTTTCCAGTTTTGACGTTGCCCAGGAAACACCACGTGGAGGTTTGAGTCGACTTGAGGCGATTTCAGAAAGATTATGCTGGCCTCGCCAGGTTGAGACAGTCAGACATGTTATATTGTTACATCGCCCCCAGATTCCCTATTTAATATAAAAAAATTAAATTACTGCGCAGGGGTGCCATAATCGATGCAGACTCGGACCACGAAAGCACAAACTCAGTTGAGGACAGGCTACTCCTCTCTCCGGATAAGTCAGCGAGTTCCAGCTTCTCTCGCAAGGAAGGGCCCAAGACCAAGTCAAAGGAGGGGTTGAAGGCCAAGTACACAGCGGCCCTTAAAATCTGCAGCCGGCTGTCAGGCAAGATTGATCTCTCTTCCAAAGAGAAGGAGTCGCTCGCCTGGGCTAAGCTAAAGGTGTTGAGGGTCGCATACACTTCGCGAGCAGACCAAGCTTTGCACCTACGACTTCGCAGTTCGCGAACAAAGTAGAAGAACAGGCTGCTCAAAAACGCCAAAGATCAGTGGAAAGTGCGAAAGTCGGAGCTCCAGCAAGCAAACGACAGAAGCAGAAACCGATCATAAACACAATCCCGTAGCCTAAACAGGAGGTAAGAACCAAGGCCAGTGACGTGACTAAACGACACTTGATTGTAGCACTGATCGAACGGAGTGATCCCAAGGCAAAATGACCCTCGAGAGATGGAAATCCGTAGATATGAAGCTTCTCGAGGTGATGTTCGTGAGGTTGGAAGCCCAACCTGACGCTCTCATGCCCACATTCGATGGAGCGGGCTGGCTTAATGGGGTTAAGATCCTGAAGTGCAACGATGATCCAACTCTACACTGGGTGAAAGCAGTAACCCCGACACTCCAAGGCCTACGGAAGGGTGCCCAACTGGAAGTAGTGGACAGGACTAGTATCCCGTCCCTGCCAAAAGCGAAGGTACTCTTCTCAAGAGTAGTGCCACAGGAGTCCGCACTGAAGCTTCTCCAGAAACAAAATCCGGACGTGCCAACAGCTGACTGGAGGGTGTTGAAGGTTGCTGATCAACTACCTGGTAGTAGCGGGGGACAATATACATCAGAGGATATCCTCTACGCGCGTTACGGGAAGATGGCGTGCGTGGGGCGTTGGTAGTGTTTATCTGCACCTCAAAAAGCGCCACCCCAAGGATAACAACAGCAACATACTAGAGTCCGGAGAGATGGAAAAAGATCTCGGCCTAGAAGTCATGACCGACGCTGCCTGGAAGATGCGGTTGACGGAGGCACGCTCACAAAAGTTGACCCCGTAAAGGAACCTTCAGTCTAATGCAGTTGAAGGTCCTTCAGATAAACCTGTATAAAAGCAAAACCGCCAGCGCAGAAGTCTTTCTCGTATTGGAGGAAGGAGGCTACGATGTGGCTTTAGTACAGGAGCCGTGGATTGCCTCGGGCAACGCGGTATCTGGCCTAAAGTCACAAAATTTCAATACGTTTTTCGCAACAACAGTAAGTAGAACAAGAACAGTCATTCTTATAAGGAAAGGCATCTATACTTATCTAATGTCTCATTACAGCACTGACGATCTCACCGTTGTGGCGCTAGAGGGCGACGCGGATGAGCCGATCCTGTTCGCCTCATGCTACATGGTTCATGACGTCAACACACCACCAGACGAGCTACAAAGAATGAAAGCAATCGCCGGCGGGGCAGCTCAGACATCAATGATCGAGGTGAGTCCCTACTTAACTTTATTTTACAACATAATCTCAGTGTAGCTAACATCGGCGAGGAACCCACTTATGTAGGCTCTAACTCGTCGAACGTGTTAGATCTAACAATATCCTCCGACAACAACACTCTGGTCACAAATTGGAGGGTGCTAGCACAGCCCTCCTTCTCAGACCACTATTATATTAGCTTCAGTATAAGCTTTAATTACACTCCAGCTCAACAGATCTTTAGAAGCCCCAGAAACACTAACTGGAACCGCTTCAGAAGCATCATTGAGACCAAATTACCAGCTCCTAAACAAAAAATAATACGGAAGAGGGCATTGAAAGGTCCCTGAAGATTCTCTCGGCCCATCTTCTCAAGGCCTATCATGCCTTCTGTAAGCCCACGCGAACAAAGCGTAAAATCAGACCACCATGGTGGAGTCCGGATCTTACAGAGCAAAGACTCGACCTAAAAGATTTCTTTAAACTAGCTAAAATAGCTGACCAAGAGGAAATTTGGGGGAATACAAATGTAGGCTCAAATTTTTTAAAACAAACGTACGCAGAGCAAAAAGACACTCGTGGAAAAACTTCTACTCAAGCATAGAAAAAACTACGGACACAGCAAGGCTCAGGAAGCTACTCTCAAAGCAGCCCAGAACCATGGAGATTCAGAGCCAGCTACGCAAAGACAATGGATAGTGGACGGAGAGCAGTCAGTTATCCCGAAGCTCCGAACACTGCTATAATACGAGGACACAGGACAACCCCACTACAGGTTTCACACGACTTAATAACGTCGGACGGAATCGTATGGGCTATAGACTCGTTCTCGGGATACAAATCTCCGGGACCATGCGGTATAATTCCTGCCATGTTGCAAACGGCTGAATCGCGAGTCGTCCCATGGCTGAAGAATATATTTAACGGATGCATCAGGCTAAACTATGTACCTGTGGCTTGCAGGACAGCGAGGGTTGTATTCTTACCGAAGGCAGGAAAGAGCAACCTTCCCTGTCCGAGAAATTACAGGCCAATAATTCTGACCTCCTTTGTACTCAAAACGCTCGAGAAACTGATTGACTTGCGCCTAAGAAACAATTCAATCCAGTTATCAACTAACCAGCACGCATACACGAAAGGGAAATCGGTTGAAACGGCACTACATCCCCTAGTAGTAACCCTAGAAAAAGCCCTCCGCCACAAGGAATACGCACTCGCGGCGTTTCTAGATATCTCAGGTGCTTTCAACAATGTATCAACCACCGCAATCCTTAAAGGATTACGTGCAATAGAGGCACCACCGGCAATAAACCTATGGTTAGACAAGTTGCTAAGCTGCAGAAAGGTGCGGGCTGAGTGGGGCACTAAATCCATGGAAAGGGAAGCTCGCAGTGGGACACCCCAGGGAGGGGTCCTCTCGCCACTACTATGGAATCTTGTAGTTAATGAACTACTCGAAAAGTTCGCAGGTAGAGCACCGAGGATAACTGCCTATGCAGACGACATAAGCATTATTATAGTAGGGAAATGTCTATCAACAGTAAGCTCCATAATGGAGTTCACACTCAAAGATGTACTTAGATGGTCAAATTCAGTCGGTCTTAGTATTAATGCAGAGAAAACGGATCTGGTTCTGTTCACGAAAAGATACAAGATACCACAGTGGATACCACCGAAATTGATAGATATACGTCTCATACCGAAAACTCATAAAAAATATCTAGGAGTCGTCCTGGACAGCAAGCTGTCATAAAAAACCAACGTGGAAGAAAGGGTGAAGAAATCCTGGCAGTACCTGGGGTCTCTCACCCATTCTTATGCGCTGGATCTATGTAACGGTAGTGCATCCTATTCTACTCTATGGGATTATTGTGTGGTGGCCGGCTGTGAACAAATCAACATTCCTCAGTCACTTGGAGAAAACTCAACAGCAGGCAGCGCTAAGCATCACGGGGGCACTGAAGTCAACTCCAACTAAAGCGCTTGAAACCATTCTAAGTATGGACCCCCTGGACATACACGCAAAACTAATAGCCGGAAAAACGGCACAACGCCTTACGGTGGCAGGCAACATGCACATACAAAATTTTGGACATTGTACAATCGGAAAGGATCTAGTTAGTAGCATGGACTACATGTGTTGTGACTAATTAGTCACAAACGTTAATAATTAACTTAAAACAGTTATGATTGCAATGAACACTGATCTGCCTCAATTGAAAGTGAGTAATCAGCATCCATTGCAATTCAAAAGTCAAGCTCATGGTTAATAAGCGACTAAATAGTTGAGGAAAGAATATGCGTATAAAGAAAGCCAGCTTGCTATTTTAGCTGCGCTTCTGTTAACATGACTTGACTACTGTTTTACAAAAATGCAGTCGTTGCATTTTTGGACTTTGGCTTATTAAGCGTGAGGTAAATATTTAAATTGATATTTTATTGTTGTAACCAACATGGTTATGAAATCTGAGCCAAAGTTCCCATGGCTGGGCGGTCGAGTATAAGTGTTTGTATGTTTGTTTTAGAAGAGTAGCGGCAGCACTAAATATGTAGGTGCATGCAAATAGCATGAATAATTGTTTTGTTTTTAAGAATAAGAATACTATTTTGTTTATATAAAATAATAACAATGAGATTGTCTAGGTTAAGAATTTTACTTTAAGGTTGTTTATATTTTAAGGTTAAGTTATTGAGCCAAATAAAATCTCGGCCAAGAATGGAAAATTGTAACTAAGTTAAGAAAATGAAGAAGAAGAAAGCGAGATCAGATTTGATATAAATATCAGATCTCCGCTAGCAATAAAGCTCTGAAAACCATTGACAAGCAATTAAAAAAGGTGTGTTGTTTTTCTTTAAACGAAAGACCAATAAACCCGCAGGATTCATTTGGTAAGTATATTTTTCAGGAACAGCAGTTTATGGCAGTGTGTGCTTTCCCTTAGGGGATAAACCACAACTTGGCAAAACTTATGGCTTTCGAGCTTGCCCATAGGGAACTTCAGGAATTTTAATCTACGCGTATCTTCGCAAGAAGATACAACATTTTTGGCGCAGCCGGTAGGATCCTTCTGTCGGCAGGGACAGCAAGGATGTTAGATCCTTATTGTTACAGGAACAATAAGGACAATTTTGGTTTGTTTAATTTCATAAAGTTTTAGAGAAGGACAATTTTTGTTAGATCCTTCTGTTACAGGAAAAGCAGGTGTTAAAAAAAAAATGGATATAAAAAAAAGTAATTGCTAGGATCCTTGCTGTTATAGGAACAGTAAGGACATTGGTTCTTTTGCAAAGATTCAAAGTGATCGGTGAGACCTTGTTGTTACAGGAACAACAAGCATATTTTGGAAAGATTTTTTTATTGAATTTGAATGTTTGATAGGTCTTTATTGTTACAGGAACGATAAAGAAAATTTTTTGTTAGGACATTTAAAAAAAAAAAATGTGTGTTTTTAATGTTTTAATTAATAAGAAATTATTTATACTTATAAATTATGGAATTACACTGTTGGGTATATTGAAAAAAAAAAAAAATTTTTTTGTGCAAAATAATAGTTTTTGGCCTAAAATTCTGTGGGACTTTTATCTTTCTGCTGGAAATATATTATTGATGGCGGATTCATCTTTTAACACCTCTCGGAAAGAGGATGGCAGGAATATTTTTCTTTTGTATATAAAGGTTTAAGTTTCGTTTGAACCCTTTTTAGGAATTCAATTTTTGGTAAAAAATTTTTTTTAGATAACACATATTGTCAACAACAACTTTTTGTATCCACTAAGTGACAATCATGTGGACTGTACTAGGAGAATTTTCGAAGACCATCCTGGCAAACCAAACCTGGAAGCAGATTTTATGGGAAAATAGAAAAGGAATTAAATCACCGTGGAAGATTTATCAACAGAGAAGATAACCAGTCAGCTTCAAGGAAGTCTAAAGCGGCATGAATTTTAAAATTTGTTATAAAATATACAAAATAAAAAAAAAGAATTTTTTATATAATAAAGAATATTTGTATTACAAAAGTCAACTAATGTATGGTTTATATGTGGAAAAAACCTTAAATAAATGGGAATTAAACAAAAAATATAAAAATGTGTTTTGTAAGCTTTAAATTTGTATTTTTTCATGTACCTCATGGTAGGAGGAGAATTCGTATTTTCATTGAGTGTTTATTTTATTTATCACACGGAGTGTTAAAGTAAATTTGCAGGAAGCAAATTTAAGAAGATAGACCAGGATTAGATTGAAGAAACGGACTGGTTAAACGAACAATTATGAATGTAAACGACATAGCGAAAACGGTGAATAATTTGGTGCCCTTGTTTTCGGGTACCGAGTCACCGGCAGAAGTATATAGGTTTATCCAGGGATGTGACCTGGCTGCGAAAGCAGTTAAGAAAGTAGATATCCCAATTTTCATAGAGTGCATAAAACTCTGGTTGCACGGGGACGCTTTCGAATTATGTAGGAGCCGACAATTTGACAAAGTAGAGGATATTCACATATTGATTAAGTCAAATTATCTGAGGGCAACTACATACGATTCAATAATTATTGCATTATCTAGGTGTGAACAAGAGCCCGGGGAAAAAATAATTGCGTTTGCACGAAGGCTAGGTTCAATAGAAGCTAGAGGGAGGAACTGTATAGGGGAGGACAAATCACTCCTCAAACAATTAAATATCTCCGTAGTTACAGCATTTAAAGTCGGTATATTGGATCCTGAGATAAGGACAGTAGTGTTATCATTGTCAGGGAATGACCTATCAGAGTTGGTAAAAAGGGCTTCAGATTTAGAATATATGTTGAAGGACAAAAGCAGGAATGGGTCAGGATGACATTCACAGCGTCAAACTTGCACGATACAAGAAAGTGACGAAGAACACAGATGGAATAGAAGAGTAAATCAGGGTTTAAGAATAAGAGATGTAACACCAGAAGATAGGTTCGAAGACGAAAAGCAGGACCAATATAAAATGAACATCAAGTGTTCATTCTGCAGCAGACAAGGACACACAAGAGATGAGTGTCTTTCGAGGAAAAATTCTCCGTATTGCGAAACATTCGCACCAAGGGGACAGCAGAAATATTTTAGACAATTTGCTAGTAGACAGCAGGAAAACAGGAACATATTTAACGATCGATTGAGGTTTAGGGCAAATAATTTTGGTAAAGAACTGCAAGTGAGACAGCAACAGGTACACTGTATGTGGTGTAACAAGGTGGGTCATGTGCAGGATGAGTGTTATAGGAGGAACAACTGGGAAAATCGGCAGGGAAACTTTCAGGGGCCCAGCCAAGGCCAATGAGCTGGGAACCCCGAAATAAGAGCGATATAAGGCCATCAAAGATAGTAACGGATAATTCTACGTCTAGAAAGATTGTGAATATCCGTACATCTAAGCCAATAGAAAGGATAGTAACAGATAATTCTACATCTGAAGAGATTGTGAGTATATGTACATCCAAGCCAGTGGAAAGTTCAGTAACTGATCATTTAGTAGTAACAGAGAATTTGACACCCGAAAGGATTGTAAATTTCTGTACACCTCATTCAAGAAGTAGAAAACATAAGCCAAGAATCGAAGGAAACAGTTGAGTCGTTGCAGGCGACATCAAAAAGGTTATAGAAACATTCGGGGAAGTAAAAGAAAAATTCGATGTGGTATTCGAAAAATTAAATGAAAATGTAAGAAAGAAAAAAGTCAATGAGGTAGCAGGAAAATTAAATGGAAATATGATAAAAGAAAAATGCAACGTGTTATTGGAAAAATTAAATGGAAATATGAGAGAAGAAAAATTCAATGTGGTAGCAGAAAAGTTAAATGAAAATGTAAGAAAGGAAAAAGTCAATGAGGTAGCAGGAAAATTAAATGGTAATATGATAAAAGAAAAATCAGATGTTCTATTCGAGAAATTAAATGAAAATATGGTAGAAGAAAAATTCAATGTGGTAGCGGGAAGATTAAATGAAAATGTAAGAAGAGAAAAATTCAATGTGGGAGTAGGAAAATTAAATAAAAATATTACAGAAGAAAAAATCAATGTGGTAGTAGAAAATTTAAATGAAAAAAAGTTAAATGGTTGCACGCACAAAGAAATGACAGTGCTGGGCACGGAAAAGGGGGAATTGTCGGATATTCGCAAAGTGAATGATGTGTTCGTAGAAGTTCCTTGCGAGGATACAAAAAACGGAAAACTCATTCTACTTGTAGATTCCGGAGCGGACACGAGTTTAGCCAAACAAAACACGTCAAGGAGTAGTTTGAAACGGAAAAATGATTTAAGTTCAAGTAATTATAGTACAGACGTCAAAATAAATGCTACGAAAATCCCCAAGTTAGTGGATCATAAGCAAGAGATTGCACAAAGAGGTTATTTAGGTGAAAATTTGGTAGACGTCACAGATATTTACAGAGTGTATAAGACGAAAAGAAAAAAATATTTTTAGGGAAAATCTAATAACATAAAATAAAGAAAGTATGGGAATGGGAAAAATAGTATACATACATATTATACATATTAGGAGTAAAATTATGAGAAAAAAAAAATAAAAAAATTTAGTAAAGTTGTAAAGAAAAAGGTTACTATAAAACAGAATTTTAAAAAAAATATAAAGAAAAGTTGGAAAGAAGTGATTGTGAAAGCATATTTGTTGGCAGAATACGGCGATGTAAAATAAATGAAGTAGAGGAAACTACTTACGAAAGGAACAGTTAAGAAAAGGTTATGTAATCAGGATACAGTAGAAAGGAATATAAATGAAAAAAAAAATAATACTTATTTAAATGAAACAGTTATATAGCCAAGATATGGCAGGAGGAAAATAAGAAACGGAAAAAACCTAAAGCTACAGACAAATGTGTTGGCATCTTCAAAGTGAACAACGTTGTTACAGAATTCCCTCACAAGGATTTAATTCTAGGACAGCGCATTCTACTTGTAGATCCCAAAATAGTGCCACTTTATTTTAAATAATTCTGTAAATTTTGTTTTGGATTTAAAATAGTCATTAAAATAATTAAATGTTATTAAAAAAAAAAAAAAAAAATAGCAAATTAATTGAAAATAAAGAAATTTGAAAACGTCCAAAGAAGACGCAATAAAACATAATAAGTAAAATGATACAGAAAGTAAAGAAAACAAAATAATGAAAGAGACAAATTATTTTTACTTAAAGAAACAATGATAAAAGGAAAAATAATTTTACAAAGACTTTACAAAGAATTTTAAAAATGGAGCAGTAAATATAAGAACAAAAGAATAAAATAAATAAATAACAAAACTTAAAGGAAACTAAATTCTCACAACAGGAAAATATTAAGTAAAGTTATGAATTAAAGATATTGAATTGGAGAAATAAAAATGAAAAATGTTTTAAAGAACAAACCAAAAGAAAAGCCTATATTGAAATTTCTTACTGTTTATTTATATGTAAATGCGCTTACGCATAAAAACATTGACAAAAAAAATTAAGATTTGCATAAAAGTATAAAAAACCTAAATAAAAATTAAATTGAATTATATCAAAATTAGAAAATACAGATTAATGACAATGATATGTTAATGTCAAATACAGTTGATTCATTGAAAATATGTATGTTAAAAATTGCGTAAATAGAAAGAAAAATAACAATAAATTTAAAGAGAATTAACGAAGTTAGTAAATTAAAAGGAATTTAAATCCTTGAAGTCGTATGTTGAGTTGGTAACAAGGTAAATGTGAAGTAAAGTTAGGATAAAAACAATATCAATAATTAATAAATTTGATAGCAGAAAAATGTATTAAGATATAATACGGCTTTATCAAGGGTCTTGTATGCATCAACATAGCAGAAACACATGAAGCGGAGGTTGAAGCAGGAACGAGATATTCAAGTAAAAGAAGTAACGAAGACTTTTAATTGTGTCTGAACCAGTAGAGGGAAGAAATCCGTTAGTGAACGTTATTTGAAGTACAAGAAAGAGAATATGAGTTTGAAAGAATTACATGGAAGCAGTAAGGATTGGTTTAACTGATTGCAAAGTTTCTTGACGAACATTGAGACAACACAGCAAATTGAAGATGTGTAGAAAGCGCAGACATGGAAACGTTGCATCGCAAATAATAATTTCATAACTGGCCGCAGCTCATTCATTCATCAGATGATTTTTCAACCTCTTCAAGGTAAAAATTTTCTTGGTCAAAGGGGGGAGGAATGTTGTGACTAATTAGTCACAAACGTTAATAATTAACTTAAAACAGTTATGATTGCAATGAACACTGATCTGCTTCAATTGAAAGTGAGTAATCAGCATTCATTGCAATTCAAAAGTCAAGCTCATGGTTAATAAGCGACTAAATAGTTGAGGAGAGAATATGCGTATAAAGAAAGCCAGCTTGCTATTTTAGCTGCGCTTCTGTTAACATGACTTGACTACTGTTTTACAAAAATGCAGTCGTTGCATTTTTGGACTTTGGCTTATTAAGCGTGAGGTAAATATTTAAATTGATATTTTATTGTCTGAGCCAAAGTTCCCATGGCTGGGCGGTCGAGTATAAGTGTTTGTATGTTTGTTTTAGAAGAGTAGCGGCAGCACTAAATATGTAGGTGCATGCAAATAGCATGAATAATTGTTTTGTTTTTAAGAATAAGAATACTATTTTGTTTATATAAAATAATAACAATGAGATTGTCTAGGTTAAGAATTTTACTTTAAGGTTGTTTATATTTTAAGGTTAAGTTATTGAGCCAAATAAAATCTCGGCCAAGAATGGAAAATTGTAACTAAGTTAAGAAAATGAAGAAGAAGAAAGCGAGATCAGATTTGATATAAATATCAGATCTCCGCTAGCAATAAAGCTCTGAAAACCATTGACAAGCAATTAAAAAAGGTGTGTTGTTTTTCTTTAAACGGAAGACCAATAAACCCGCAGGATTCATTTGGTAAGTATATTTTTCAGGAACAGCAGTTTATGGCAGTGTGTGCTTTCCCTTAGGGGATAAACCACAACTTGGCAAAACTTATGGCTTTCGAGCTTGCCCATAGGGAACTTCAGGAATTTTAATCTACGCGTATCTTCGCAAGAAGATACAACACATGGTGCCTCGCACTAAAGTCAATTCCACGAACTCTTCTGGGACCAAATGACTGGTGCAAAGGTTTAGAACAAGCACAGCAGGCGGTCAACATATTTACAGACGGCTCCAAATTGCCTACGGGGGTAGGTGCGGCGGTGTATTGCGCAGAGCCTAATATAAGGCAGCCATATAAACTGCCGAGCCACTTCCAGGTGGAAATATTTGCCATAAGGAAGGCTGCTGAGATAGCCCTCAGCATGGACACACAACACTCTTACATCAACATTTTCGTTGACAGTCAAGCGGCGATTAAATGCACTATACTAGATGCACCTGTACTAGATGCACTATGCGCTTCAAAGAGAGTGCGCATCTTCTGGGTCACCCCTAGCCACCAGGGCATTGAGGGAAACGAGATGACAGATGGTTTAGCAAAGGAAGGCGTCGGGCTGGAATCAGAACTCGCAGAACATGTACTTACTCCGCTACAAGAGTTGTACAGGAACCTCGAAAGAAGAGCAACACTAGCAGTGAATCGTAGATGGAGAGATACGACATTTTTTTTTTTTTTTTTTTTTAGTGTATTAGTAGTATTTATTATACTTTTAATTAAACTTATAATTATTTTTTTTTAAACAATTGTGTTTTTTGTTTTTCTCTACATTCCTTACAAATTTCTTACAAATTGTGTGATATTTCTTTTAAATATATTAGTATTTCTTTCTAATTTTACATTAGTAGGTAGCGCATTATATAGTTTTAGCCCCTTGAAGAAAAGCGATCGCTGCATTGCTGTTGTTGTCACCCTTTGCAATCTTAAGTTTTCTGCATTTCTTAAGGCATATGGTTGTACTTCTCCAACATAATTCATTTGTTCGATTAAATATTCTGGAGCCTTTCCTATCTTCATTTTTTGGATGAAATTAAGCGCGTTTATTTCTAGTCTTTGTTGTATATTAAGCCACTTCAGTGTATCAAGCATTGTTTGAATAGGAGTAAATCTGTTGCACTTTAATATTGATCGCATTGCCTTATTTTGAAGTTTCTGTAGTCTTTCTAATTGTGTTATTGTGCAGCAAATATATAAAATTGTGGTGCCAAATTCGAAATGTGGTTTTATTATTGTATTGTACATATTTATTGCCGTTATTGTTGATATTTTATTGCGCACCCGTTTAAAAAATCCGATTTTTTTGCCAATTTTTTTACATATATAATCAACGTGTTGTTTAAATTTTAAGTCTTTGTCAATAATGAAACCTAAATATTTTATTTGCTTAACTTTTTCAATTACTTCATTATTTATTTTAAAAATTTTGTTACTGTTCATGTTTATTTCCATTATTTTGGTTTTACTTTCATTTAGTTTTAATTTGTTCATTTTCAGCCATTTATTTACGTTGTTGATGTCGTGTATTAAATTATCTTTACATTGTTCTTCTGTGTCTCCTTCACCGTAAATTAATGTGTCATCAGCATAAATGATTATTTCGCATTTATTTATAATATTGGGCATATCATTTATATATATTATGAACAATAATGCTCCTAATATTGACCCTTGTGGAACCCCAAAATTATTATCGATTTTACACGATTTAACGCCGTTTATTTTTGTTATTTGTTTTCGATTTGTCAAATATGATTTAAACCATTTCAGTTCATTTTCTCTAATACCGTACATACAAAGTTTTGAAATCAGTAACTTCCTATCAATAGTCTCGAATGCTCTTTTGAAGTCTAGGAAAACTGCCATTACCTTATTTTTTTTATGTCTATATTTCCATTTATTTATCACATAAGTAACTGCTGTTTCACATGAGTATTTCTTTCTGAAACCCGATTGATATTTTGAAAACAAATTATTTTCTTCCATATAATTTTCCAACTGTTCCTTAGCAATCTTTTC
Source organism: Dichetophora obliterata (assembly GCA_963920525.1). Lineage (NCBI taxonomy): Eukaryota > Metazoa > Arthropoda > Insecta > Diptera > Sciomyzidae > Dichetophora > Dichetophora obliterata. The sequence goes on along the minus strand of OY986436.1, from coordinate 100,950,649 downwards.
TATAATTTTTTCACATGTTTTCAAGGTGTTTATTGGACGGAATTCTTCACATTTGTTAGTTTTTGATATTTTTTCTATTGGTGTTACCATTGAGTACTTCCAATTTTCAGGAAAGACACCAGTTTCGAAAGACTTATTTATGATGTTGAGCATATTTTTACTGATAGTGTTCCAATTATCTAAAATTATCTTTGTTGAGACTTTATTAAAGTCCGGTTTGTCTTTTAAGCACTTTATTGTGTTCTTAAGTTCTATTAAAGATATTGCACGAAATTTAAATCTAGAGGCTATCTCAGGTATGTTGTTTTTATATTGCACTTTTTCTATTGTATCACTAATTGCTTTTATACTGTTGACAAAATAGTAATTAAATTGGGTGGCGATATGATAATTATCCTTATACTCTATATCATTAAATATCACACTTTTTATCACATTGTTGCTCTTATTTAATACTAAGTCTTTTATTTCTTTCCACATTTGTTTCTGATCTTTGGCATTATTTATTTTATTATTAACATAATTGTTTTTTTCGATTTCAATATTGGGTTTATATATATTTCTTACTGCTTTATAATCATTACATGCATTTTCTGTGTTTTCTGTTTTAGCATTTTGGTATTTAATAATTTTTTCTCTTTTCATTATTTTTAAGTTTTCGTTGAACCATTTGTTTATATCATTTCTTGTATTAACCATTTTTTTGCTTGAAAATTTCCTGATAGTGTTTTCAAGGCAATTGTCAAATAGTTCCACGCTACTATTTACATTATCATTTTCATTATATATTATCATTGCACTTAGTTCTTTATTGAAAACGTCTTTATTATATGTAAATTTTTCAATTTCTTTTTTTTTTTTGTGTGGTTTTGTGATTTATTCATATACTTGATTTTTATATCGATTGCTTCATGATCTGCTATTTTATTTGCACTGTTGTTTTTTGTAGATATGTTGCCATTATTTGTTATCACATAATCTATTATCGTTCTCGAGTTTTTTGCGATTCTGGTATATTCGTTTAATATTTGTTTCAATCCATTATCATGTAAAATACTTTCTATTCTGATTTTATATGTTTGTTCTTTGCTCCAGTCTATGTTAAAATCACCAGCTATTATTATGTCATAATTTGATTCAGATATATCTTCTACTATTTGTTCAAAAACTTCACAAAATTCTGCTTCACTACTACTAGGTGATCTATACACCGCCATTATTATAAATTGCACATCGTGCAAGATCTCGAAAATCATGTGCAATGCACAATGCGAAAAACGAACTCTTTTCATCTTCCACGCGAGGAAGCTCATCCATCAGCCCACGCGAGGAAGCTTGGCATCACCACGGATGACAACTGCAGGAAGTGTAAGGAACCAGGCACAGTGGAGACCCTGGAGACCCTGGAGCACCTACTTTGCACATGCCCCGCCCTACTTAGATCTAGACTAAAATACCTAGGCTCATCGACATTCCCGTCGCTTAAAGATGTAGCCAGAGTGTCTCTGGAATCCCTTCTAAGGTTTGCGAATTCAACGCAAATCTTTAAAGACTTAAATAAACACAAAGGTTCCTTTTGTTCGCTACCGGTACCACTAAGGACCTGAATTGGTCTATGTGAGCCTTCACGAAGGCATCCGGTTTAACCTAACCTAACCTACTCTTTTTTTACAATTTTATATGGACCAATATAATTATTATAATATGAAGTTTAACCCTTTTTTGTTTACAATTTCATAAGGACCAATATAAGGAGATTGGTTTTTTCGTCTATTCATCCTTTTTGTTAAAACTTTATCACTTATATTTAAATTTAACGGATTCGTATTCTTATATTTTTCTACTTTCAGTATTTATAAGTGAAGAGGACCTACTGTGTCGATTGAAACGACCTCAAAACTCGTCTCTGGTGTGTCTGTTATTGATAAACTTTTTTTTTTGTATGTCTGGTTTGTTTGTTTATTTTGAAAGTGTTACAATTTAGTGTCATTTTGCTTATGTTTTTCCGTACACATATACTTATGTTCAAGTTACATTATGGGTTGTTTTTTATACCGAACTGACCTCCGTGTGTCGAATTGTTATATTCTTTTAATATTTGATTTTAAATAAAATTTTCAAATTTTCATTTTTTCTTTTTAAATTATTATACATTTCGTTGAAGTTATCCTTTGCAATGGTTCTAAATATATCATCATTCCTCTTAAGCGCTTACTCTTCAATTCCTAAATTATACTTTTTTGATGATAGCTTCTCCTAAGTCAACGATGTGGGCAGTGGATTATCACTACATAGTATAGTTACTTCCTCATCTTTAATTTCAAATAAGGTACCTTTAAAATTTCTTCCTGTCATGAACCTTTTTATTTCATTCTTTTAAATTCTGATATTCCTAAATTATATACTTTCGATGATAGCTTCTCCAAGACCAGCGGTGTGAACAGTGGATTATCACCAAGAATGATAGAATACAAAGATTGCGCCAAAGACAAAAAAATGAGTGCAACAAAATTGTCGTTCTGCGCATGTACGTCATAATATCAATGCTGTTTTGGAGAGCGTACACTTTGCATACAATTTCTACACAGAAATGAAAATTGTATACATTTTAGATTGTATTATTAAAATAAAAGAAGTAAGAAGCAATTTATTGGAACGAGAAGTAGGAAAATTTATTTAGTACTCCTTGCAAACATTATTTTTACTATTATTTTATTACAGCCAGCAAGCAGCTTAGTCAAAAAATTTTTTTTCTGAGAAACCAACTTAAGTGAGCAATTTTTTTTCGACTTGGATTTTATAAAAATGTTTATTAAGAGTTTAATTGATGTAGTCTAAACATTCCCAGATATTTTATTTCCATTAATATAACTGTGAATTGAAAGGACAAATAAATGATAGTTCCAAGTTTTTAAATAATGAAACAAATTTTGTTAAGTTAATATATTCTTGCATTTTTGTTTTCGTTTGTGTGCGTTTTCTACAATTTCTTGGTTTAATTGTTGTATATATTGCAAACATCAGGTTTCTGAAAAATATTTGTTTACTACTGTTACCACAATTAGCAGCTGCTCACTTCATTTTTTAAATTTTAAGTTAAAAACTCGCAAATATACTTCGATATGTACACAATTAAATAAATCACAACCGATCGCAGTACGTTTCTCAAAGAAATAAAATATTGTGACGTAGTCAACTGAACAGCTGGTTGTCAAACTCGATTAGCAGAAGTAACGGACCTGCGCAAAGCGTAATCTCTTATTCTATCATTCTTGGATTATCACTATATCGTATAATTATTTCCTCATCGTTTATTTAAAATTTATTACCCTTAAAATCTTTTTCTGTATATTTTTTTTCTATTAACGTCTGCTATTGATGTACAATCCCACACAAAAAGTTCATGAGGCTTTTGGTGGGAAGGACAATTCGTGTTGTTAGAATCAGTGATTTGTGTATGTTCATTTCGAATCATACCTCTTGTAGTAGCCAGTATGTTTTTGTTAGTCCTTTTAATATAATAATTTTTTTTGTCTTGTTTAAAAATCAAAATTTGTTGCAGTATTAATGTTTTGTTCCTATGTTAAACACTTATGTTAAACATAAGTGAAATATTAAATATTGCAAAAAGTTAAAAACTATATAGAAATTAAAGTGTTTTTTTAAATGACTTTGTTTTTTATTATGTTGATTTTATATGATTTAAATACAAATTCTAAATGTTAGATAGTTTGAATCATACTTGATTTTAAATACAAATTCTAGTTGTTTGATAGTTTAAAATCCATGCTTTGTTAGTGGGAGACTTTCAGCAGACTGTTGGACTCCATAATAATAACATAAGCATAAAGACTAAAGTAAAGCAAAAATACAACAACAAATGTGAGCATGTGAAATGGGAGAAAAACTGAGAAATTGACAATCTCAAATCTCATCGCCTCTGTGGTGCAGTGCGTTAGTGCGCGCTTGCACGGGTATCACAAAGATTTCTGATGAAGCCTTTAGCACTGCCGAAATTGCAATAAAATCAGTTAGTGATTTTTTCCTTTTCATATTGAAAAAACTTTGTTGTTGTTGTTGTTGTTGTTGTTGTTGTTGTTTCTTTGGAAAGATTCGTTAGAACAATTAATTGTTCTTACTTTGACCTTAAGCTCAATAAACGATTTTAAACTATCAAACAACTAGAATTTGTAACGATAACGGATAACGGAATGAGGCTGATTGACTTCGCCGCATCACGAAACATGGTCGTAAGTAAAACTAGATTCAAGCATCTCAACATTCATAAAGCCACCTGGATGTCCCCTGATCAAAAAACAAAAAATCAAATTGATCACGTTTTGATCGACGGAAGGCACTCTTCCAGTGTATTGGATGTACGCACGATCCGTGGTGCAAACATTGACTCGGATCACTATCTTGTTGCAGCCAAGATCCGAACACGTCTGTGCGCAGCTAAGAATACACGCAACCCTACACAGAGAAAGCTAGACGTCGACAAGCTGCAATCGAAACAGACAGCCGATGCTTTCGCCACTCGACTCTCACTCCTGCTTCAAAGCACTCCTCCAATCGATGATATATGCGCGCAGTGGACACACATTTCCAACTCCATGCGTGCGGCTGCTGAAGAGGTGATTGGCTACCAACGCCCTCGCCGAAACCAGTGGTACGACCAGGAGTGTCGCGACGCCACTGCAGAGAAAGACGCCGCCTACAAAGCCACCCTGCAGTCGGTTGTAACGCGCGCTGCTAAGGAGCGATACAAAGAAAAGAGGAGGGAAGAGAGACATATTTTCAGGCGGAAAAAAAGAGAGGCAGAAAAGCGCGAGCAGGAGAAGATTGAGATGTATGGTGACAGGAATGAGGCCCGAAAATTTTTCGAAAAAATAAGACGACTTGCCGATGGTTTTAAAACCGGGGCCTCTTCCTGCAAGGATGAAAACGGGAATCTAGTAACAGATGTCCAGAGTACACTGACGTTATGGAGGGAACACTTCTCTAAGCTTCTAAATGGCGACGCTGACAACAATCCCGCCAATAGAGATGATATTCCGGAAACCCCAATTGCGGATGACAGCGTCGAGGTTCCGCTGCCCGACTATGATGAAGTTCTTACATCTATAGCTCGGCTTAAAAATAACAAAGCCGCGGGAGCTGATGGCTTACCTGCTGAGCTGTTTAACAACGGAGGCGAAGCTCTACTTTAATGCATTCACGAGCTTCTATGCAGAATATGGTCGGAAGAATGCATTCCGAACGATTGGAATCTCAGTGTGCTCTGCCCAATCCACAAGAAAAGCGATCCCACTATCTGTGCCAATTACCGTGGGATAAGCCTTCTTAATATCGCATATAAGGTCCTGTCGAGCGTTTTATGTGAAAGATTGAAGCCCATTGTAAACGAACTGATCGGACCTTATCAGTGTGGCTTCAGACCTGGAAAGTCCACCATCGACCAGATTTTCACGCTACGACAAATCTTGGAGAAGACTCAAGAAAAACAAGTCGACACCCACCATCTTTTTGTCGACTACAAAGCCGCCTTCGACCGCCCAATAAGGAAGCACCTGTACTCCACCATGTCTGAATTTGGTATTCCTGCAAAACTAATACGACTTTGCAGGATGACACTGAGCAACACCAGCAGCGCAGTTAATATCGGGAAGGACCTCTCCCCACCATTTATTACCAAACGAGGTTTCAGACAAGGTGATTCCTTATCGTGCGACTTTTTCAACCTAATGATGGAAAAGATCATCCGAGCTGCTGATCTGAGACGTAGTGGCACAATATTCTACAAGAGTGTTATGCTGCTTGCGTATGCTGATGACATAGATATCATTGGCCATAATACGCGCGAAATCAGTGCAGCATTTTCCAGATTAGAAAGAGAGTCAAGTCGAATGGGTCTGTCAGTGAATGCAGATAAGACGAAATACTTAGTGTCAACAAACAAACAGTCCCAGCGTCTTGGAACCCACGTTACCGTTGACAATACCTCCTTTGAGGTTGTGAAGAACTTCGTTTATCTGGGATCCAGCATTAATTCAACCAACGACATCAGCATTGAGATCAAACGAAGAATAACTCTTGCCAACAGGTGTTACTTTGGGCTCAGTAGGCAATTGAGAAGCAGAGCCCTCTCTCGACGAACGAAAATCACGCTCTATAAATCGCTCATCATGCCCGTCCTACTTTACGCATCACAAACCTGGACGCTGAGCAGTTTAGATGAAAAGACTTTAGGAGCATTCGAGAGAAAGATTCTTCGTAAGATCTACGGACCAATCTGCGTCAATGGCGAGTACCGAATACGGTGGAATAATGAACTGTATGAGCTGTACGCTGACATCGACATAGTCAAGCGCATTAAAATCGAGGGGCTTCGCTGGCTTGGTCATGTTCAGCGCATGAAAGACGATGCTCCAGTGAAGAAAACATTCGATTCGGTACCCAGCGGCGGTCAACGCAGAAGAGGACGACCGCATCTTCGTTGGAAAGACCAAGTAGAGGACAACCTGACGAAGTTTGGAATTTCCAACTGGCGCCAGCAAGCGAAAGACAGAAATGGCTGGCGCAAATTCTTAGATGAGGCCAAGACCGACATACGGTTGTAGCGCCAACTAAGTAAGTAAGTATGATTTAAACTATCAAACATTTAGACTTTATATGATGTCAACATAATAAATAACAAGGTCATTTAGGAAAAAACTTTAATCAAATGGTAGAGACCGACCACACAGAAACAGCTGAAAACAAACCATCAAAAATCTAAAAACAACTTCAGTAAACATAATTTGTTAGTGGAAGACTTCCAGCAGACTGTTGCACTCCATAATAATAACATAAGCATAAAGACTAAAGTAAAGCAAAAATACAACAACAAATGTGAATATATGAAATTTGAGAAAAACTAAGAAATTGACACTTCAAATCTTATCGCCTCTGTGGTGCAGAGATTTAGTGCGCGCTTGCACGGGTATCACAAAGATTTCTGATGAAGCCTTTAGCACTGCCGAAATTGCAATAAAATCAGCTAGTGATTTTTTCTTTTTCATATTGAAAAAAATTTGTAGTTGTTGTTGTTTCTTTGGGAAGATTCGTTGTAACAATTAATTGTTCTAACTTTGACCTTAAGTTCAATAAACGATTTTAAACTATCAAACAACTAGAATTTGTATTTAAAATCAAGTATGATTTAAACTATCAAACACTTAGAATTTGTATTTAAATCATATAAAATCGACATAATAAATAACAAGGTCGTTTAGGAAAAAACTTTAATAAGCATTTCGTTAATAATAAAGATAGTTAATGATGGCAGATATGTTGCTATTGATGGTAAGCTTCAGTGCATTGATTTTCACTAATAGTTACTAAAAATAATCCTTGTAATCGATTACTGTAATCCTTATAAAAAAACAAGAGATTACAATTAATGTAATCCTTCATTGAATGAACTTAGATTACGATTGCAGTAATCTAAATTACGACTTTTTAAAATATGCGATTGCTGCAATCGTAATCTAAGATCATTCGATGAACAACGATTTGCCGCAATCCTAATTTAAGGTTTTTTGAAATTGGGATCAAAATAATCGTAATTCTTACCGCAATCAATTACACATGCTATTCTTATCTCCTAGTTCTGTATGCAGGTTAATGGGCAGCGAGACTAACTTATAACAAAAATTATTATTTACAGACCCAAAAATTTCCTTAGGAAGTCAATCATGTTCTTCCCATAAAGATTCATCAACATTTAATGTGCCTTTATCTAAATCAGAGTTCAGATCAACGAAAGATTCCATAACGACCCTGAATTCATCATCAATCAGTAGAGAAATTTCTAACACCCAACATCAGGAATCCACACAACCAAAGTTACAGGAGCTCCAAGTAACAGTAAAGTCCGTTTCCATACCGATGTCTGCAGCAACGATTATGCATGGTCCTCGAGAAAGTAAAGTAAGTTTCAATAAGTCAAGTGTATTTTTTATTCTGCGTGTATATCAATTGTAAACACTTTAAGGTTCAAAGCGATCCGCGTACGTGCGGTAAAAGTCATTCAATATCCTCAGAGTCGTTTCTAGACAAAAAATTGGTTCTATCGGCTGACCAAAATCAAATGATATCTACTGATAATCAACGACGAGCAGGACACATTCACGCTGAACAAAAGCGTCGATACAACATCAAGAATGGTTTCGATATGTTGCACTCTCTTATTCCTTATTTACAACAGAATTCGAATTCAAAAGTAAGTTACGGCTGATAATATTTAATCCTACAAATATTCCTAACTTTAATTATTATTATTTCTTTATCAAAAAGCCAAGAGAACCTTGATTTAATTCATCAATCTGCACAGAAGCTCGGTCAAAGTCTTTTCAAGAGCTGAAATGTCCAATTCGTTTATTTTAAATATCACTGGACATCAAAGAGATATTAGCCTAATTTAAGCTAATTAAAGTTTATCAAATTCACACAAAAAATGCCTTTTTAAAATAATAGAGCCTTAACGGAAAATATTATTTCAAGAATTGAATAACAAGCTTATCACATTATATTTATATATATACTAGTAATCCTGGGCAGACGTTGTCCTGCCACAGACTGCATTACTGTCATATAAGAATTTTGATGACAATCGGGAAAAACTGATTTACATATCTGAACTGGCACAACGACCTCGAATATTTTTATTTCAGTTTCCGAAGTAACAATATGAACTAAATTTCTATATTTTAGTCTTATACGACCAAAACCGTCCGAAATATAGTATTTTTATTGATTTGAGGGCGGTAAAATGGGGCAAATTTTTTTCCCTAAACCATCTCTTACATTAAAAAATTTTAATCTAATACGACCTAAACCGTCTGAATATAGTATTTTTATTGATTTGTGGACAGGAAAATAGGGTGTGGCAACTTTTGTTTATTATTATTTGAGATATTAACCTTGATAACAGATGTAAATTTGGTGTCCTTGGGTGTTACCATTCCTGAGATCTTAAGAGACACCGCACAAACGATTTTGAATGGGCGGTAAAAGTAGTCGTGGCGACATTAATGTATATAGTGACCACCACTTGGTCTTATAGCACATACACACCAAGTTTCATTATAATAACATGCACTCAACAACAGGAAAACAACTCAGGAATTGTAATGATTTCTGAAAAGTGGGCGTAGTTATAATTCGACCACTGCCATTTTTTGTTGAGTTGCCGAGAGTAATCCTACGAACTGAATTACAAAATTTTAGTTCAATTCAACTGAATTTTTCGGATATATAACGTTTGTATTGATTTGTGTACGGTAATAGGGAGTGGCAATTTTGTGTTTATCTATTATTCGAGATATTGGCCTTGGCAACAAATGTTGTAAATTTCATGCCCTTAGGTGTAACCGTTCCACATAAGGTCAAATGATCAGTTTTGTTGTGCGAAATTTAAATTTCAAAAATGAGTCGATGCTTATGAAAGTCGAGTAAGTAAAGTATTGAAAGTATTGAAAAAAGAAAATTATCGATATTGTACTTTATATAATAAAAAATAAAAAAGAAAAGGTAACGCTTTTTCAAAATTGCCTAAGTTCCTATGAGCATACAATTAAAAAATGCCTTAGTCTTTTTCAACCAATAATTTTACTTTATTTTCTGGTAAAATTAAAAAAAAATAAAGTTAATCAGATTATTCGTGGTTATTTCGTTATAAATGGCACGAATAAAAAATGTTTTAATGGAATAATGATCAGAAAAGTATAGAGTGGTATAATAAATCTAAGAAAACTTTTCAGTTCAGCGTTTTTATTGGTGATTTTCGAATATAAACTCAATCACACAAGAACTTAATTGATTTTCATATGCTTTTTTGTTGTTAAAGTACTAAAAAATGATTTTGGAGACTCTAAGAGGGATATTCAAGACTAAAAACTTTAGAAGGATACTTTATCAAATCGCTTGATAAATCGTAATCTCAATTTTTTCAAAATATCCTAAGTCCAAATGAATTTTTTTCTACATATCATACTATCTGATCTACATATCATACTGGCCTACATATCATCGACTAGAATGCCGTTATACAATTTTTTTTGATATCATGTTAGGAATTGTAAAACAACGAAACGTGCACTTTGTTTTTGCAAAATATAAAATAGTGATTGACTGCAGCCAATGAAAGTAGCTTATTATTAAATTGTGAACTTTTCATGTTTTACAAGGTTATGATTTTATGAGCTTTAGGTCAAGTTATTTTATGAAAGAAAGCAACACCAACAACAACTCAATCAATCAACACCAACAAAGTCAATCACACAGCAGACTAGACAGCCTGTTTCGGAAATAGCTACATCAGTAGTCAGTAGTTTTGAGTGATTAAGCTGTGACCAACCCACTGTTTGCGTTCCATATGATTGTAGATATAAGTGTTAATAAACTCATCCGAAACATATGACGCTGAAAACAAGTGGATCTTATTCGCTTCATTTTCACGTTATTGAAAATTTGTTTTCGTAGTCAGTATTGCTTGCAAAGTTTTAAAGGTGTTTTGATGATAAGGATAACGATGAAAAAAAAATGTTTTAATACTTCTGTTCAAAACAAATGGTAATTTTTATTTTTTGCTAGGAAGAAAGCTAATTTTTTAACATAACTTGGAGCCTGTTGCGGTTAGTTTAAAATTTGAGCTTTATGCAAGTTTTTAAAAGTTCAGCAACGTTCGTCAAACTAAAAGTGAAAATAAATGAATGACTGAAGATGTTATTAGTTTATTTAATATTGTTTTAATTTGCGTTTTTTTTTGTGTTTTATGAGTAATACCATTTTTTATAGGCTACTACGCTGTAAAAAGAACTAAATTATCAGAAATTTGGCTCAAAGAACTCTAACAGAAGGAAAAACATAATATTCTTTGAAATTTATTGGTGAAAAAATTGGTGCTACTGATATTTCCGATGATTGACAGAAATCCTTGGAAAAAAGTGCGACTTTTTTGCAAGTGTGATGTAAAACGTTAAAATGAGAGTGGAAGATAGATATTTTACGCTTTTTTTATGAACTGTAACTAAACTTCGTAACTAAATTAAAAAAAGTAAATAAAATAAAAATAAAAATAACTTTCTCGCTCCAAATCTTTTCGTATTCGTATTTTCCATGTATTCAGAAACTGTGCCTCTTTGATTCGATGCCTCATAGAGTCCTCAATCATCAAACAGGACACTCGACTTAGACCATCGACGTTTTTCATATTGGAACCAGAACGATGTTCTTTCTTGTACTCGAATTCTTGCAGGAACATGGCCCATCTGGAAACACGCAGAGGAACATCATTCTTCCGCATAGTCATCGCAAAAGCATTGCAATCAGTCACGATTTTTACCTTTTTACCCATTACATAGACTCTCCATTTTTTAAGGGCTTCGATGATGGCGAGCACCTCGAGCTTGTATGAGTTTTATTTCTGCTCTGAGATTGTCGTTTTCCTGCTCATATACTCGACCGGATGAAACTGCTGATCGTCTCTGACCATCTGCAACACTACCGCACCATAGCCATGCATACTCGCATCAGTATGAATCTCAATTAGCGCCGAGGAATCATGCAGTTTGAGTACGGGTGCACTAATTAACGCTTCCTTCAGCTGCTCCACAGCTGCAATCTCTTGGTCGCCTATTACAAACTTCGCCTTTTTCCCTAGTGAGTCCGTTAAAGGTTTTGCTACTAATGCCAAATTCGGCACAAATCTTCGAAAATATGAGGTAAGTTCATGACCGCTTTTGTTTTTTCTTCTGATGGCCGGACTGTAGAATCTTCGATGATATATATCAAGAAACTTACTTTTCTCTTCAGGAAATGGCACTTCTTCCACCTAATGCGCAATCCAGATATGGTTCTGCAATCTGCAACAGCAAGCAATCTGTTCAGCTTCTCGATCCCTTCTTGTTCATCCTTGGATGGGATAATAATATCGTCCATGTAAATAATTATGGTGCCGTCTTGCACCAGTTCTCAAAGAATTGCAAAAATATGCTTGAAAAAAATTCCGAAAGGTACATACTTAAACTCGTATTGGACACTATGCGATACGAATGAGGTGTATTTTTGAGATTCTGGTTCGACCGGTACGTGAAAAAATCCATTGCACAAATCAAGAGTTGTGTAAACCTTTGCTTCTTGTAGCCTCTGTAATACGTCGTCTATAAGAACCACAGGAAAATTGTCGTGTATTATTTTTCCCGTTCACCTTGCGACAGTCGCAACAGAGTGTCTTCGAACCGTCCTTTTTATTGAACAAATTTGTTACTATTTTAGCTAAAATGGCAACACTATCTATATTAATTTTTGACACTTAAACTTTTTTCTTTCTTCCATTTTAACTTTGAATTGTTAACATGTAAATTAATAAAACGCTGTATTATTTTGTACATTTTTAATAATAACTTTAATTTGTTTTAATAAAATCAAAAGGTTATGGTCCGTTGAACGTTTCCATAAATAAAAAAGCAATTAAATTATTTGAAAAAGTTGCAGGATTACAAAAGGAATTTCAGATTGAAATAGGTGTATAGCAAGGTGCTTTTTGATCATATTTTTTAGTTGCAGACATACAGCAGGTACTATTTTGTTATCAGACATGGATGATTTTAAAATGGAGAAGCTTCAAGATAGTAGCCAATGGCTCACCTGGATGTTTCAGATAAGACAAATATTGGAAGATGGGGATTTGTATGCGTACGTCATCGGAGGAACAAAAAGACCGGCAGAAGAAAAAGCTATTAAGGAATGGACAATAGCAGATGCAAAAGCAAGGAGAAGTATTAGCACAGCACTTGGTCAGCAACCTTTGTTACATATTTTGTCATGCAACAGAGCACATGAAATGTGAAATACATTATGTAGTGTATATGAGCAGACGTCAAAGCAAAATGTTCTGTTTCTGCAACAGAAATATTACAGTTTTACAAGGGAACGAGCGGACGACATAGCGACATTTTTATTCAAATTAATGGAAATTTTATTTATTTACATATATAGTCAAATGAAATATTCTTAACTGACTAAGATACTGACTAAATAACATTTTTTAACAGATTTTTAAATGCCTGTTTAGAAGATGTAAAATCCAAAATGCGCTTAGATGACAAAATATTTAATTCATATAAAGCTCTATTAATTGGTGAATTATGAGCATAATTCGTACGGTAAGTGCCTAAATAAAATAAATCTGAGTGTCTAAGAGATCTTTGAGGAACATTAAAGTTAATTAACTGCAAAAGAGGTGGGCAATCTACAGTTGCCACAACAATATCATAAATAAACAATAATGACAATAATGACCTCCTATCACAGAGAGAGCTTAAGCCTAACAGTTTTCTTCTGGCATCATATGAAGGCATAGGCTCATCAAAATTAATGTGACGCAGAGCGAATCTTAAAAATGATTTTTGTACTCGTTCCAAGCGATTTATATGAGAGGCATAATACGGCCTCCAAATAAATACCGCATATTCCAGTTTCACTCTTACGAATGAAGTGTATAAGGACTTAACTGTATAGGGATCCCAAAAACTTTTACTATTTCTTCGAATAAAAGCCAACATAGCATAAGCTTTGGATATTATAAAATCCAGATGGGTCGCAAACAAAAATTTGGAATCAAAGATCACACCCAAGTCTTTAATTTCATTCAACCGACTCAACCAAAAAATTATCATAAATTGTGCAGCATTTACGCGACTAAAAGGAAGAAATCTCTGACAGCATGATTATGGCCAAAATTTTAATGTCATTGACACCAGAGTATAATCATTTTCACAGTGCGTGGGAGTCGGTAGATGGTGTAACGAAGTGTTCTTACGGCGAGCCGACCCCAGGCTCCGTTGCAATTATTTATAAATGCAGACACCAAATCGAAACTCTTACTTTTCAGGTTTAACGTTACAATGCTTTTATTTAACAAATTCAAAAAATTATCATAAATTGTGCAGCATTTACGCGACTAAAAGGAAGAAATCTCTGACAGCATGATTATGGCCAAAATTTTAATGTCATTGATACCAGAGTATAATCATTTTCACAGTGCGTGGGAGTCGGTAGATGGTGTAACGAAGTGTTCTTACGGCGAGCCGACCCCAGGCTCCGTTGCAATTATTTATAAATGCAGACACCAAATCAAAACTCTTACTTTTCAGGTTTAACGTTACAATGCTTTTATTTAACAAATTCGCTTAGGCTAACTTAAAGCTAATCAATTTGTATTTGCTTCAATAATAACAATTAGGGAATAATTTACTAGGACTCTATCGTGTGCGTCGCACTAACCACTGAGTGACCAACCTACCTGGGATTCGCTGGTTTGATACTAAATGTCTGCTGCCGGCACAGACTATTAAACTATAATAAAGCTGCTACAAACGCAAGCTAGGAATGAGGAACAGAGCGGTGCTACTTTCGCGTTGTTCGAGGTAGGTTAAAAATAACTGAGTCTGATGATCGAGGTTACGTATGGTACGGCCTCGACCCACAAGTTGGAATCCTGAGAAGCTACTTACACGTACTCAGGGGGAGGGTAGGAAATTAAGGATTGCGGAAAGGTAAGTCAGAGCGTTGCTACTTTCACGTTGCTCGAGGTGGGTTAAAAATAACTGGGTCTGATGATTGAGGTTACGTTTGGTACGGCCTCAACCCACAAGGTGGACTCCTGAGCAGCTACTTACACGAACTCAGGGGGAAGGTAAGGAATAAGGTTAATAGAATTGATGAAAATGATTAAATGCCAACTAGCGTATATTCGGTTAATCACGCTAGTTAATATGAGAATACCCTAAATCTATTTAAATATATTTAACATATAAATTTTTATTTGTGAAATCTTTGTATTTAATGATGTTAACTATTTAATAAAAAAAAGGAAACAAGTATAATGAACAAAATGATATATCGTGGTCCTTCCTGCTGTTGCTGACGTGGCTGCCGACCGTGGTTACTGCGGGCGCTGCTTGCGCTGCTGTCGGTCGTGGTTGGGCGGATGGCGTCGCTGTTGCTGCTGATTTTGGACTGCGCTGCCCTCGGTTCTGCCGAAGTTTGTGGCTGCGTTGCCGGCGTCTCTGCCGACTTTGTGGCTGCTCTGTCGGTGTCTCTGTTGATTTGATACTTATTCTGTCGGCTCCTCTGCCGATAATAACTGCACTGCTGACTTTATTTATGTTTCTTTATGTTTATTTATGCTAATTCAGCGACAGTTCTACAAATAAGACCTTCTTGGTCGACGGCACTTTCTGATCTCACTTTATCGCGAACTCGAGACGTGATGCTCGTTTGACGGCACTAGACTCAATGCCTCATCGTCTTCTTGTCCTCTACTCTATGACCGATGCTTCATGGTGCCTGTGGTCATATCTTCTCCCTTAGGCATGCGTGATCCATGCCACCTTCTCCCTTTCACCTGTGTTTGCTTTTTTGCAGCTGCATGTTTGGCTCTAGACATCGTATGATTCTCCCGTTTACATGCAAATAAAAAGAAACACATTAGCAACAACAACTAATGCTATATATAATTAAGTCGTAGAAATTGGATGATGCAATAATTGAAATTATCAGTTTCTGGCTGGTGATAACACCCCAGTAGGGAAAATAGCATACACTAATCAACTGGTGCCCTCTGCACGAGTTAGTAATGCCTTTGGCTATTTGTTACTTGCACGGAAACATTTCATGCGTCGAATTTGGATTTAATGACCTTTTATGAACCCTAACAATTAAATAATAACCGCAGTATGGAGTGAGTATAAAGGTTATTATTGTTCATTTTATTTGTATTTCATAACTATTATTCATTACGTTAATAATTATCTTAAACTAAACTAATACTTCATGTATTCTTAACCTAACTTAAAACTATCCTATCAGATCCACTGATGGCCGGCTGTCGTCCCTACCATGCTCTGCCCGCTCTTGCACCCCTCGCGTCCTACTGAGGAGTTCTTTCTACCCTTTTGCTCATCTTCCGGTCGGTCTACGACCCAGCAGGTATTCTGAAAGTAAAACAATTAATAAGTTGTATAACAAAGCATGTAGGGGCAAAACTTTGCAAAAGTTTTGGTCCTTACAATGGATCTCAGCAATCTTTAACAAATTTAAGAGCAAGGCTTATGGCTGAAGAATTGCGTTTAAAGGCATAAGGTAAAATTGAAAGCACTGAAGCTTTTTGGGTAAAAACATCATAAGCTAAGCGAACAGACGTTGCTCAATCAAAATACGCATGATAATAAAAAATCTAAAAGTAGCTGTTTCAAATGTGGCGAAAAAGGTCATTGGAAGAGAAATTGTCCAAAAATGAAAACACGCAGCGAACGACATGTCAAAAAAGGACCTGTAGATTCACTGGCTTGCGAGTCTTTGGCAGAAAATGATTACACCAGCTGGACTTTGGATTCCGGAGCTAGTGATCATATGCACGCAGAGAAAAAACATAGTTGCAACAACCATGTTTTAAGAGGATCATAGTATGATTCGGATTATGATTGTTGCTAACATGTTCTAAAACATATAATATTTTCATTGATCATGATAAAATGATTACAACAACCATATTTAGAAAAATAACTTTTTTGTAGGAACCAATATATTATTGAAACAATCATTATTCTCTTATTGGGCCGAAAATAGAATGATTGCAACAACTATATTATGAGTTTATTTTTAGGATCCAGAATATTATTGAAACAATAATTTTATATATTTTTATTTTCTTGCACTCGATTTCCACAGCTATTAATTAAGATATCTCCAGAGGTTTGCCATTGTCTACGCTGAACAGAAATAATAATTCAATTGGAAAATGTTTTTGATAAAATTTTCTGTCCGAGCTGGGGTTTAAACCTCGGCTTTTTCGCTTACGAGCCACGCACACTACCAGTAAGCCACAGCCGCCACTACCGCTCGCCTGACTAATGCCATTCATAAACATGGTACATTAAGTGCATTGTCACAAAAATAGCAATATTTGTGATAAACAAAATATGGTCAGAATTACGAAATATATTTACGGTAAACAGAAATATATTTGCTACAATTAAAGTCGAAAATGTCACTTTTCTGCGTGCTGTTTTTAGGATAAGGCGATTTAAAACAAAACACAATAATTGAACAGTTGACAAACGAAACGGCACATAGCCAGGAATCGATAAAACTTATTGTGTCTGAATGAAGTGAAAGTTTTTCTTGCAAACTGTTCAGACACAATAAATTCTTTCGATTTTTGGAATAGTCAAACAATCAAAAGAATAGTTCAGACAAACATTCAAAATTCTAACATGTTTGTCTCTATAATAATATTCACATTTATCATGATTGAAAGAACTACAACATTTTTGTTGCAACTAATAGTTGGGGCAATCATAGTATGTTGACGATTTCAATGATGTTATGATTTCAACTATAATGTTATTTTAGGTACCACCATTAGTAAATTATGACTTTATTGAGGCAAAAATTTGTGTTTGCAGAAATAATACAATAATTTTAGTAAAAAAAATATTATTGTAGTAATCATGTCTCAACCATGTCTTTTCTCTGCGTGTGTGCAATCAGTTTAATTGGTTTGAAAACTATCAACAACAGACTTTAGAAGTGAAAGTCGCCAATGGTGAAAATATTATTTCAAAAGGCAAAGGTGACGTGCGTGTGTTGGCATATGATGATCAGAATTGGTCCGAAAAAGTGATTAAAGATGTGCTATTTGCGCCAAAGTTGGTTAAAATTTATTTTCGCAAGTGAAGGCCATAGATAAAGGATATAGTTTTGTGTCCGATAAAACTTACTGTAAATTTTTGAAAAATAGCCAGGAAATAGCGATCGGTGTGCGCAAAGGAAATTAATTTCATATGATGTTTAAAATTTTAGAAAATCATGGGGACAGTAAAACAGTTCTTAATGTCGCCACTAACCAAAAAGCAATATTAAAATTATGGTACGAGCGTTTAGGCCACCAAAATATTGCATATGTTCGGAAATTTTTACGAGAACGAAATATTGGTTTCATTAATGAAGATTTTACTTGTGAAGGCTGCATTTGCGGCAAACATCATCGTGGGAGTTTTCATAGTCGTGAAGAAAAATCAACGAAATGTGGTCAGCTTATTTTTACCGATATATGTGGACCGATGCCAGAGCAATCTATAGCGGAGCCAGGTATTTTTTACTCCTGAAAGAAAATTATTCCCATTATCGTTACGTGTATTTTCTTTAGCATAAAAGCGAAGCTGCAGAAGTGATAAAAATGTTTGTAAGACAAGCAAAAAAATCTGAAGGTCACAAAGTCTGCTATATGCGCTCCGATACCGGTGGGGAATTCATTGATAATGAGCTAAATCAATTTTTGGTGCAAGAAGGTATAAAGCATCAGTACACTGTAGCATACACACCAGAACAAAACGGTTAGGTACAAAGAGAAAATCGAACCATCGTAGAAGCAGCAAGAACGATGGTTCATTCTAAAAATTTGCAGAAAAGTTTTTGGGCTGAAGCAGTCAACACTGCTGTGTATGTGCTAAATCGCACTGGCACAAGTAATGTAGCTGGAAAGACACCATATTTTCAAGTTTTTGGCTTGGAGGCTTATGTGCACATAGCAAAGGAGCAAAGACGGAAATTTGACAAGAAAGCATTGAAGGGATTGTTCGTGGGCTATGACAATAATTCGAGAGGTTATCGAGTATGGATTTCTGAGACTAAAAAAATTGTCGTCGCAAGAAATGTCAAGTTTCCCATTGAATCATTGAGTATGCAAGCAGTTATAAATATTGAGTCACAACTTGAGGAAACAGACAACCACACTGAAATTAGTAATGAGTGCACAGAGCAAGAGGAATCAAGATCGTCAGAATGGGACAGTAGGAATGTGCCAGAATTTTCCTTAAGTCTTGTTTGATAAAGAGCAGTGGGAGCAGGCGATGGCTGAAGAATATAACTCACTTATTGAAAATTATACTTGGGACTTAGTCAAAGCCCCAGTTGATTCAAAAGTTATAAGTAATAAGTGGGTATATATTGGGGTTGGAATTAGTTTTAAAGGTTTTCTAAGAGATGGCGTAACTATCAATAGATCGCATCGGGCACACCTGTGACTATATTCATTTCAAAGCACATTGTCTAAGCTTCATTTTTCAGTATGTGTCATTCCACTGAAGTGTAAACAACATATATTTTTTTCTCTGTGAACATGTCGACTTTCGTTCCAACAAAACGCAATTTGCGGGAAGGTTTACTTCTGTGCTTCCATTTGAAGAAAAAAGCGGTTGAAGCACAACGCACGCTTACTGAGGCTTATGGGGACTATGCTCCATCGATTTCTACTTGTGAGTACTGGTTCCGTCGGTTTAAAAGTGGTGATTTTGATACGGAAGACAAAGAGCGTCCGGGCCAGCCGAAAAAGTTTGAAGATGAGGAATTGGAGGCTTTGCTCGATGAAGACCCGTGTCAAACCCTTCAAGAATTGTCAGAATCATTGGGAGTCGACTTATCAACGGTCGGCAAACGCTTGAAGGCCATGGGAATGATTCAAAAGCAAGGAAATTGGGTGCCGTACCAGTTGAAGCCGAGAGACGTTGAACGGCGATTTTGCATGTGCGAACAACTGCTTCAACGGCATAAAAGGAAGAGTTTTTTGCATCGTATTGTCACTGGCGATGAAAAGTGGATCCATTACGATAATCCTAAGCGAAAAAAATCGTGGGGACCACCCGGCCATGCATCAACATCGAGGGCCAAGCCGAATATTCATGGCGCCAAGCTTATGCTGTGTATTTGGTGGGATCAGAAGGGTGTCGTGAACTATGAGCTGCTAAAACCTAACGAAACCATCACTGGGGAACGCTACTAACAACAATTGATGCAATTGAGACGAGCATTAAAGGTTAAACGGCCGGAATATGCCAAAAGACACGACAAAGTGGTTTTTCAACATGACAACGCACGGCCACATGTTGCAAGAACCGTCAAGGAAACGTTGGAGGCGCTGAATTGGGATGTGCTACCCCACCCGCCTTATAGCCCAGACATAGCCCCTTCCGACTACCACCTATTCAGATCGATGACGCATGGCTTGGCTGAGCAGCGCTTCACTTCTTACGAGGATACCAAAAAATGGGTCGATTCGTGGATTGCCTCAAAAGACGAATCGTTCTTCCGGCGCGGAATCCATATGCTGCCAGAAATATGGGAAAATGTTGTAGCTAACGATGGACAATACTTTGAATAATATACATTGTACCGTTGTTTCTAAATAAATGCTCAAAAACCGAAAAAAACCTTTAAAATTAATTCCAACCCCCAATAAATTAAAATATGATGTCAATGGAAAAATTGAACGCTATAAAGCGAGATTAGTTGCACGCGGTTTTACCCAGTCGTATGGTCTTGATTACAACGAAATATTTAGTCCGGTTGTTAAATTTACGTCGATTCGGACAATTTTAGCTATAGCTGCATCAAGAAATGTGTGTTTACAACAATTTGACATAAAGACAGCTTTTGTGTATGGAAAATTAGATGAGACAATCTACATGAAACAACCACCAGGCTTCGATGATGTGGTGAACGCGTCTGTAGGCTAATCAAAAGCATTTATGGCTTAAAGCAGTCATCACGTTGCTGGAACCAAAAATTCATGAGTTTTCTAAAGAAGTTTAATTTCAAGCAGCTTCATTCGGATTTGTGCGCTTTTCTCAGAGAAGATGAAAACGATAATACAATTATAGCGATATATGTAGACGATGGATTGATTGCAAGCACGAAATTTTCAGTTATCACGCAGGTAATTGCGCATTTAAAAAACGGATTTAAAGTTAAATCTTTTGAAACAAGAAATTATTTGGGCTTGGAAATAAGTCGAGGACAAGATGGATCTATACATATTAGTTAGCAAGCATATATACAAAAGTTTTTGAGGCGTTTTGGCATGGAAACAAGCAATGCAGTTTCAACAACAGCGGATCCAAATGTAAATCTGGCAGAATTCACGCAGAACAAAAGTATGAATTTTCCATACAGGGAAGCAGTCGGCAGCTTGATGTATCTCGTAGTTGGCACTCGTCCAGACATATGCTACGCGGTTGGAAATGTTAGTCGCTACTTAGAAAATCCAGCAGGTGGTCATATTGAAGCAGTCAAACGAATATTGCGGTACTTGCAAGGCACATCAAGCATGGGTGTTATTTATCAAGGCAGTTGTCAGTTGAAGCTACAAGGCTACAGTGATGCAGACATGCTGGAGATACAGCTACACGTCGTTCCACTTCTAGTTACGTTATTAATTTTGGCAGCGGTGTTGTTAGCTAGGGCTCAGAAAGGCAGAAGAGCGTTTCATTATCTACTACAGAATCAGAATATGTTGCTGCAGCATATGCAACAAAAGAGTTAATTTGGCTGAGGCAACTCTTGTGCGAGTTGGTTAGCGCAAAACTAGATAAACCAGAGTTCTACATCGACAATCAAAGTGCTATACGGTTGATTAAAAATCCTGAGTTCCACAAAAGGTCAAAGCAAATTGACGTTAGATATCATTTCATCCGAGAAAAATTCCAAGATGGGCTATTTAAGTTGAACTATATCCAAACTGATGAGCAACTAGCAGATGGTATGACAAAGGCATTACCAAAGCAAAAGCAGTTAAAATTTAGGTTTTCATTGGGCTTGACTAACAAACATTTTAACTAAAAAGTGGGAGTATTGAACAAATTTGGTACTATTTTAGCTAAAATGACAACACTATAATCTATGTTAATTTTTAACACTAAACTTTTTTCTTCCTTTCATTTTAAACTTTGAATTGTTAACATGTGAATTAATAAAACGCCGTATTATTTTGTTTATTTTTAATAATAACCTTAATTTGTTTTAATAAAATTAAAACTTTTTTGCTACTAGCACCACGACGCGTACTCTGAGTAACTGGGTACTATAATCCTACATGCAACCAATCTTCGATCTGCTGCTCTACGATCGCTTGATCTGCACTTGACAAATGCCGTTTTCCCTGGTACACTGAAACGTCATCGTTTTTCGTGGTTGTCTGTGTTTCGTCGAGATTTGAATTGTATGTCTCTTCTATCGTTTAATTTCGTCTATTGTTGTCTCGTCGTGCAAAGTTTAGGTCGTAGCAAGGGTGCCAAATTTTTGAATTTATCCCTAATAGTGCTGTCCACTTCAAGTTTGCGTTATGTCATCAGGGCGTCAGTATCGTCAGGCTCCAATCCTACATACATAAATCTATGTTTTAAGTCATTTAATTATCTATTAAGCCTTTTTAATGATTTAAAGTACTCTCCGGCAGACCGCTCAACTGTCATATATGAATATTTATGCTATTCAAAAAATAAATTTTAAACATATTTTTTCCATTTTTAGTATATTTTCCGAAAGTAACCATATGAACTGAATTACTAAATTTAACTGCATCTGCTAAACCTAGCGCGCTTTGCTTCACTCCGCGCTTATTTCCTGAAAAGTAGGAGTAACTAAACGAAAAGTAACCGTGCTTATTAAATTACCAAATTGTAGTCTTACTCTACGTTAACATTGAGCCAAGTGACCAAGCGCGTCGGAAGCGAATTTCATCTGGGGGGCAGTACAAATGGGGGGCAGTACAAATAGTGGTGCAAAAAAAGTTCACCAAAATTTCTTCACATGAAACATGAAGAAGAGAGAAAGAAGAGGAAAATATATAATACAAAAATATTATCGTTGCAAAAAAACTGATATTTTGAATAACTTTTCCTTTTAAATTGTTTATCTAGCTAAAAAAGTGGGGGGGCAACTGCCCACCTTGGCCCCCCGCTTCCGACGCCAATGCAAGTGACTCATTTCAGCCAATTGAGCCAAATGAGAAAAGCAGTCATCTTAATTTCCATACAAATTCTCAGTTGCAGTTCAACTCATTTAAGACAAATTAATGAGATTGGATACGTTCTAAAAACTTATTACAAACTATTTTGAACGCATTCATTAAAGAATGGATAAAAAAACACCGAGCACACTAAAAACAAATGAAAACGTTAAACAACAAATTATTTTCTACACGTATATCATCATCAATATCAACCAGTAAACACAAATCAAAGAAGCAGTTGTCAAACGAAATGAGATACTTTCGCAAAAAAAAAACCAATGTAAGCACTTTTTAATGACTGATTCCAAAAGAGTCCAATTTAAACGTAGTATTATACGACCAAAACCGTTTGAAATATAGCATTTTCATATTTGTGGGCGGTTAAAGGGGGCGTGAAAACTAATGTTTAGTACAGCTGCCGAAAATAACTATACAAATAAAATTACCAAATTTTTGTCTTGTACGACCAAAACCGTCTGAAATTTAGCATATAGTAGATGTGAAAAGTAAGAGTAGCAAAATATCAATAGCGTTTCACGATTAAGTTGAAATAACAAATCGTTTGGTACCTGTATCGTCTAAATCGGTTTAGTAGTTCTCGCGTGATTGTCAAACATCCGTGCAGTGTCACAACGCTTTTAGCTGCAAAACATAATATATTCTTATAACTGAATTCTGTCAGCTCCCCTCAAAACTAAGAAAATAAATCAACACTGTATGACAGCAAACTTCTCCTTAAAGCAACTACACAACATGGCTGCCGTGTTATATTGAGAGAATCTCTCGTGACAAAGAGAGGAAACCTTTGTTTGCTGTAGTGCTGCTTGTGGAATGTAAGCATCAAATAAAATACGTGAAGCTTGTAATAATTAAAGAATATACTTTTCGAAAAACTTGATAAGCTATGACACTGGAAATAATCAGAGAAATTGAAAAACAAAGAATTATCAAAATAATGAAATTGTAATTAAGAGTTAATATAAAAAATGAGTCTCCTTTTATATAATAATATAGATATAAATATACTATAATAATATCCCGATAATATTTCCCCCTAGAAATCTATTTTCGTTTCATCTAAAAAACAAGATTTTGATTTTGTTAATTTAACACGAATAAAAATTGTTTGAAAGATTTCTAATATTCTAAAATCATGTTTTAAAATAAGTAGTGTTGGATTATACATTGTTCCAATAAGTTTAGTTAAAAGATTTTGTTAATGAATTTCCTGACACCACTCCAGTCGCGGATACAAGGGAGTAAAGGGAGTAATTACCTCCCAAGAGCTTTTAAATACTTTAATTTTTAATACTTTATTTGAAGTAAAT
This sequence comes from Dichetophora obliterata, assembly GCA_963920525.1. Taxonomy (NCBI): domain Eukaryota; kingdom Metazoa; phylum Arthropoda; class Insecta; order Diptera; family Sciomyzidae; genus Dichetophora; species Dichetophora obliterata. The sequence continues at coordinate 100,926,427 of OY986436.1, read as the reverse complement.
AATTGTGCCCACAGCTTAAGGGTACTTTTATGTATACATAAGCGAACTAAAGGCGTTCTTTGAAAGAATACTTCAAAAAAATGGTCAGAGATATTGATATAAAGTTTTTTTATTGATTTCAACAATTATTAAAGTACTTAAAAAATTTTTGTTTTTATTTTTGTTTTGTGACGTCATTTGCTGTGCGTGGCGTTTTTATGAAGCGATGCGAGAAGAGTACGACCTTTTTGCTTGCAGAATAACATGATCTGTAATCATCTGAAAAAAATATGTATACTTGTAAAGTAAACACTTACGCTGAGGTAGTGACTTCGAGTTTTTTTAAAAAATTTTAGTTGTAAGAAAATAACGCGTCTTAATAGTTGATTGTTTAAAAAATGGCTGTAAATTTGAGTACATAACGAGCTGTAAATTTATTTTCAGGCTCATTTTTAAAAAAAAGGGGCGAAGTCACTACCTCGACGTAAGTGTTTGCTTAACATATAATTATATTTTGTTTTTTTCAGATGATTACAGATCATGTTATACTACAAGCAAAATGGTCCTACTCTACTCGCATCGCTTCATAAAAACGTCACCTACACGCAAATTACGTCAACTTTAAATTTGGCAGTGTAAATGGGCGAGCGAAACTAAGGTTAATGATATCAACACCGTTTTTACTCTTTGTGATAATGATATTTTTCAACTAATTTCTAAAACGTTTGCTATCTTTGCCACGCTTGCTATCAGTGTAGCAACAGCTGAGCGAAGTTTTTCTACGCAGCGACGATTAAAAACAGGGTTACGTTCAGCTATGCAACAAGAACGATTGAATGGACTCGCATTACTGCATATACATAGAGACATTAAAATAAATTTTAAAAGTTATTGATAACTTGACCGCAAAAAAGAAGCGCTGCGATGATTTTGTCATATAATTGTTTCTCTATCTAATAACTATCTAATAATCAGTAAACATTTTGTATTGTTCATTTTTTTTGAAAGTGTACCATATAATAGTCGTAACGTCAGCACAATAAGTTTAAAATTCCTTAAATTTTTTTTTATTGAAAAGTACTATGTTTTTTTATTGCACATACATAAAATATAATTGTGCAATGCTTTTATAATGGAATAAATGTGTAAAATGTGAATAAATTAACCTTATTTCCGAAATTAGTTAAATTTAGAGTTTTTATTTACTTTTCGCTAAGATATTATTCCAGAAAAAGGGAGACATAAATAAATACGGAAATGTGCGTGTATGTATCTGGGAAAAATGCTTCTTAAACAATTTGATGATTTCAATTCAAAAAAGTACAATTTGTCTATTTGTAAAAAGACAAAAATTTTTCAAATCGAAAATGTGTGTATTTGATAATTTACCCTCCCCAAGATTTTTTTAAAGATCCACCGCTTCACCACTGTAGCAGTACTTTCTTAGCAATACCTATTAACTAATGCGCTCACACTTTATAATAAGTTGTACATTCATTCTCAACTTTACCGCTGCCGGGCAAAATAAAATTTACAAAAACCAAATTATTTTCGCTCCACCTTACTGTAAATTCATATGTCAGTTTTTGCTCCAGCTTAAAGATACTATTCGTCTGCATTTTTACATGTCCGTCTATTTACCTGTATTCCACAGTCCGTCCACTACACATTTATTTAATTTTGCAACATTGTAGGATACACACCTTTACGGTATGAATTACATACAAATTATATTATACTTTAAAAAGCATTAAACAATATTGAATTAAAACAACCAACTATAAAACATATTTAACAGATACACACCTTTACTGTACGTATCACCTCATTCTATTTTGTTTTTTATATTATTTTTTATTTATTTTTTAGAAATAGTAATGTTTACATATAAGACAGTCTTTTGAATGCATTAAGCAGTTCAGAGTAACTAGTTATAAAAAACAGAAAATTAAATATAACTTAAAACTAACATTTAGTGATTTAACAAAAAATAATAAATATTATAGCAACAGCTAGTCATAAATAACAACAAATCATGAATGAACAAAAAAAATCATTAAATTATCAGATAAAAAAAAACTTAAATTATTTTTATTCTATTAGATGAAAAATAGTAACTATATATAGATAAGTAGTAGTATTAAAAAAGTATTTGAAAATTTCATGCTTAAAGTTGCGTTTGTTTTGAATAATTTTAATTCTTAGAGGTAACGATTTCCAAATTCTGATAGCGTTTAAAAAGAGAAGTCTGTTGAGTTTAAAAAATTATATCTCGGGATTATAAGGTTCATTTTTCTATTCGATCTGCAAAATTGTAACTTATCAAATACATATTTAGGTGTTTTCGTGTTAATCAAATTATGCAAAAATATGCAGTTCCTGGCATCCAGATAATTGAACATTTTGCAACCAAGTATTTGATTGCTCAAATGACTAACGCGGTCAAACTTTCTGAGGCCATAAACATATCTGACAGCGTTATTAAAAGCTTGTTGTAACGTTAGTTTGGACCTCGAATCAAGTTTACTATACACAACATCTGATTACGTAATGAATGGCATTATAAGCTGGAGTACCAAATTTCTCCTAGTGTCGACGGGTACAAATGATGCAGTCCACCTCAGGTTCCGAAGGGCAAAATAAATCTTAGAAACAACCGAATTAATGTGATCCTCACAAGAAACTGAGGAGTTAATGTGGTATCCAAGGTATTATACTTTATCAACAAATCTTAGCCCTACACCATTAAAATAAATCGTTGGTATATCAGACAAAGAGTAGCTAGATTTAAAGATTGGTACAACAAATAACTTCAGTGGAATCAGTTTAAGCTTATTAGCTCTAGCCCATTTAGTTATCTTGTTCAAATCCTCGTTCATCCTGAGACATAAATTATCAACAAGACCAATAGGATTGGCCAAGTACAAAGTTTACATATAATTTTTGGCACAATATTGTATGATCAACGGAATCAAATGCTTTCGAAAAATCTAAGAGACAGATCAAGTTTATGCTGCCTAGATCAAATGATGTCGTCTAAAAATCTTTATAATAGCTGTAGAGCAGCTGTGCCCTGGACGAAATCCAGACTGAAGTGGGGATAAAAGTTCAAATCTTCGAATATATTCTGAGATTTGCACGGCCATAAGAGACTCAAAACTTTTGATAACAATGATAACAGACTTACAGGACGATAATCAGACGGATCACTCGCATTAGTTTTTTCGCTATGGGAATGATTGTTGCTGATTTCTAAACATCACAGAAGCACGAACTTGTGAAGAAGTAATTAAATATGTGGGTAAGTGGGCCGAGGATAAATGGTAAAATATGTTTAATAAATTTAATGGATATTCCATCGTCTCCCACTCCATTGGATCTAATTTTGTTTACACACCGAGCTACATCACACTCATTTACAGCAACAAACTCAAAATTAGGTGTATATTCAGATGTTAAAATTCTTGTGTTATAGTCAATTACATTACCAGAAGACGTACAGCTTGCAACAAAGTATTCGTTAAGAATATTAGGATCGATCTGACAATCATCAATTTTCATCTTGCATACACCAGCTTGTTTTAAATTGTTCCATACCTTTTTGGATGGTTGTTCTGAACTTAACTTAGACATAAAAAAATATACGTTTTGATGATTTAACTGTAGAGTTAGCTACGTTTCTTGATCTATTGTGCTGTTCCCAATTTGATGTTGTTGGATTTCTTTTCCAGCGGTTATAATCTTTATTTCGTTTTTTAAGGGCTAATCTTACATCATTTGTAAACCAGGGACAGCTTGTATTCTTTACTCGGCGAATGATTAATGGAACATGCAAGTTCACTGATTCTATTCATAAAATGCCTAAGCTTCTCATCAACTGAGCTAAACGACCAGCATTCAGACCAATTTGTAGTAGACAAGTAATTACACAAAGAAACTATAAACAGATTTATAATCTCTAAAAGAGATTGTTTTTTCAACGATATTTGGTGACATATCTACATTTAAAGAACAAAAAATAAGGTCATGGTCAGAAATAAAGGACAATTAGTCAAAAAGCAGAACAGAAGATATATCGGAGACAACAAAAATATCTAATAAGCTCGGAGAAGGTGTACTAGTGTTAACCGTTTGAAGCCCAACTTCAGTAAGTCTATCAAAGAAGCGGCCAACAAAATTGTCTTTACATAAAATGTTAATATTGAAATCACCACACATTACATAATAGTCGTAGCCAATTGCACAATGTGACAACGTAGAAAACAATTGATCCAAACTACAGTTACGACAAGGATTATATACACACGACACAAAGATCTTAACACAATTAACACGGATTTCAATGTTGAGAAATTCTACCTCAGAACCACTCGACATTCCTAAGAGATTAACATTTAAATTATTTTTACAGTAAATTGCAGCACCCCGCCTTCTTATCTATGCGATCATTTCGATACAGCTTATAGTTATTAATACTTAAACAGATAATATTAATGTCTTTATGAAACCAGGTTTCAGAGACACAGATGATATCAACGGCTGAATTTTCGAAGCAATGTCGAACAATATCAAGTTTAACATCGTTAAGGCTTCTCGCATTAAAGTGGACAATGTTCAGTCCAGAATGTTGCCTGCACAGAACGCCGATCAGAATTTTTAGGATTTCATTATTAATAGAACCCATAGAAAATTATGTTACTAACACAACCACAGGCATAAAAGAAAGTGAAGAAGTATATAGAAAAAGAAAAAAAAGAAGTATGAACAGATCATAGAAAATAAAAAATAAATATTTGAAATATCTTTAAGAATGAAATAAATTGAAAATAAACAGCAGTACTAAGCTTCATCCTCACGTACAACGTCCGCAGCGCAGATAGCATTTTGCATTTCTGCGATGCTATTAACACGTATTCCCTCTCCGCTCTTCCGCATTCTAATGTAAACAGAGCCTCGTAGAGTAAATACAATAAATATGCTTTTTTCCGTTTGCATATGATCGCTGCCTGCAGAACCCTTCGCGTATCAGCTCTCATGCAAATATACATTGTCGTCGGAGTCTATGCCAGCGCCTCTTAAATTAACTGCTTTCTTTGCTTGCCGTCTGTAATATCCAAAAGCCTTCAACACTCTATTTCTGTCGTATGATGTATAGAATTTAACAATAACCACGCCGCAGGCGTATGAAGATTTCGATGGAAAATCGATGGAGCGACAGATTAAATTAAGATTAAGATTTTCTTCTTCAAGCAAAGGTAGTCCGAAGAGAATAGCATCAGAAGAATGGTCAACCGTGCTGTTATTACTACTGTTGTTGTTGTTGATGTTGTTGCTGATGTTGTTGTTGATGTTGTTGTTGTTGATGAAGTTACTGCTTTCACTAAGCTGTTGAGTGAGTTGATCACATTTAACAGTAAGAGCACTTACTTGTTCTTCCAGTGAGTGTTTTTTTATGTTGCACTCTCTAAATTTAGTACCAAGTGCACCCACCTCAGTCTCAAGTCTGCTGACAACGCGGGCGTTTTCCGAAGAGAGCCTATTAAATAGACTGTCAGTATGCTTCCTAATTCGCTCCTCTGACTCAACAATCAGTTGTTTTGCATGCGCTTTTAATCGTTCTTCTACAGCGAGTAGTTGAGCGCCAAAAGTATTTGCTCCACTGCTTATGGATTTTGGCGTATTGTCGCTTTTTTTGTTGCCGCTCTTCTCACGTTGACGAGTTTACATTGGAGTCGGATTCATGTGGGTTATTGACTAGGCGAAAAGACGCAAAGAGAACACAGAAATAGATATAGAGACGATACAGCTAGGCAGTTGATCGATGTATGTAGTTGTCCAATGCAGCAACAGTAGGCAGAAAAAAGTGTAGAAACACGCAACAACAAGGCGGAAAAGTTATGCTGACCGAGCCGCTCAATCTAATTTATATTTGAAACTGAACAAATTTACGTCCGAGTGTATACTTTTTTTAACCAATTTTTGGTGTACAAACGATGGCGTGATTCAAAAATTTATGCCGGCACACTATATCAACTTATAAAAACTTATCCGATGCGTTTATTTAACTCATAAGTATGACCGATGCAAAAACACGTCCGATCGTTGCTAGTGTTTACATTTTACTGTATTATACTAAGATAATATTCAAACAATAAGAACATATGTTCCTACTAAGCACTACTATCTATTCTATTCGCACACATGCACTCATAATGCTGAATACAAAATATATGACATTACATTTTACTTTTACTCCTACACAAATATATTATCCCCTATTAACCCCTATCACGAATAAATTTTCGCATGGAAATTCTCCCAAATTTTGTGTACCCTCATTGTGAATTCCGCCAATTTTTCGTATTATTATTGCTAATTTCGCACGGATTGCATTGCATGTTCGAAAAAATCCCCTTATTGCGAACGCTTTTTTTCTTGTGGAAGTGAACGATTTTTTGGCGGACCTTCTCACCAGTGATCTGCAAGCGATGGCATTTTCGCTACTTGCAATCTACCCTCAACAAATACAGTGACAGTCTGACCGCACTACGCAAGCGCTGCGATTGTTGTGTCGAACATACTTGCAACATTGAAGCCAACTGTGTATGAGCGTGTCGTAAGACCACAATAAAGCATGTTCGAGTTGTTGGTTTGATAACCAGCGCAGGGTCTTTTCAACTTCTGGTATGCAATGGTAAGTATGGTCATTTACAAGCAACAATACAAAGACTTAAAGCGTAACTACTGCATAAAAAAACCAGCGCTTATTTTGTTCTCCGATCACAAAGTATTTGCAGTAACATTGCAGTAACATTGCAGTTACTTTGCGCAGAGAGAATATATAAAGGAGAGCAGGCATCGAAACATTAACAGAACGTTAACATAAATCCAACGATCCGATTATTAATACGGTTCGAACAATTGGTTGCCAGCGTGTGCTGCCAGCAACACAGGCTCTGCCAGCAGAGACGAAAAGAAAAAAAACCACCATCAAATGCGAGACAAGCAACAACGAAAAACAAAACAAATACTCCAATTGAACTTTATGAATGAATTGGAAACAAATTAATAAACACTATTTGTACTGCTACTTATTGGTATGTTTGTGTGTTTATGCAGAATTTGTTTTGTTCTTTGCTTGACGTTGTTGTTATGCTCTATTTTATGCTTTTGATCGTGTTTCCGATATTTTTCTTGTTTGGCTGAGCTGAAACAAAAGAAATTGGCCAGTTTGTGCTGTTTCTTAACTAAGCCAAATATGAAACAAGTGAATGTCGTTATGGCTTAACAAATTATTATTTCAATGCGCGAAATAGCGAATATATATTTTATTTATCTAAACTTATGTTATATGTTTTATCTTTCAATGTATATATTTTAATATTTTATCTATATATGTATATTTTATCCATGTTTTGTAAAATTCTAATTTATCTACAATCTTCTGGCCATATGAAAAATTAAAATTATGACTTTTTAAAAACGTTCGATAGGAGTGCGCTAAATTACCGCGAGTTGATCTTTTTGTTTTAATTGAAAAACATATGAAAATTTTGGGACTTTTTATATATTTCTCTATTTTTTGCACATAAAGCCTTATTTTGTGCATAAAACTGGTATGCACTTCGTTTGTTATTGAATTGTCCCAAAAGATGAGCTATACAACATAAAAATCGGATAAAAATATCAGAGTTTTGATATTTTAATTTTTGAAATAATTTAATTTTTTTCTTATTTAGTAAAAAAAATCTTAAAAATTCAAATTTGAAAAAATTGCAATAAATTTCTATTGAAATGTTTTCCGAAACAGCATTTAATAAAAATACAAACAAATTATGTAATTACGTTCAATAACTTGGTCGTAATTAAATTTTTTACTTGAAGTGTAACATTTTGTAAATTTTGAGTTGGAGTACTTTTACAAAAAATTTCAAAAATTTAAAAATGCAAAATTTAAAAAATTCACTGTTGGCTAAAGCATAGTCTTATGCTATTTCAGGCAGAAAATTACAAAAACAAAAATTCAAATAAAAAAGTTATAGCTGTTGAAACTTGCTGTTTTTTTTCAAAAATGCTCAAAGTTTTTGGCATTTCGAACACAAAAAAATTCATAAAAAATTTATATAAATATGTTTCTTATTGAAAATGGCTTCAACAATATAAAAATAAATTTTCTGATTTTAGTTTGAAGAAATTTTGGAGTTCCAAGGCTACTAACATATCAGACCCTGGTTTTAAGGTAAAAAATATTAGAACTACCCCAAAAACCTACCAATTTTATTTTATGTTTGTATGTCTATGCAGAATTTGTTTTGTTCTTTACTTGACGTCGTTGTTATGCTCTATTTTATGCTTTTGATCGTGTTTCAAATTCTTCTTGTTTGGATACGCAGAGCTGAAATGAAAAAATGTGCGATTTGTGCTGTTTCTTAAAAATTATTTTGAGCTTAGTTTAGCTTAGCCATTGAAATGGTTAAAGAACAAAAAATATTAAAAAAATAAAATACAGAACAGTTTAAGGTATAACTATATGTAACACTTTTTTTGGACACCGTCTTCATGATTTTTTCATGAAAAAAACATTTATAATTGAAATATGTATTGCATAATTATGTATATTAAGATTGATAACATCTTCAACAGTAATTTTTTTTTAGAAAACTTTAATTTAATCAACCTTATAAATTTTACATTTTACAATAGTTTTTTGTTTTTTTTTAGTTTATGCATATATAAATTTTGGCATTTGAATTAATTTTTTATATATTCATTTGTGGACATTTATGACATAATATGAAATCCACATATATGTATTAATGTTCCTAATGAAATTTATAAAATGTATGTAATAAAAAATAAACCAAAGAAATGAAATTGTTTATTGAAAACAAAATGCATATAAATATTTTTTAAGATAATTTTAATGGGTAAATAGATAAATATAATATAAATATATTAAATATAAAATAACAAATATGTGGTGGGTTTTTTGCCTTTTTTGCTTAAAATTGAAAATTGAATTAGAAAAACATAAATATATAGTAGGTAATATACCTACTATATTAATTATAGTTAATTTTTGTAATTAAGTATGATCTATTCTTTGATTTTACATTATTTTAATTTACAGATATATAAATAGAATATAGAAGTAAATATAGAGTATATAGAATTTATATACCTATAAAATAAAATATTTTTCATATTGAATTAATTTGTTTAGCCAAAACGACACTCACTTATTTCATATTTGGGAAAGTAAAGAAACAGCACAAATCGCAAATTTATTTCATTTCAGCTCTGCGTATCCAAATAAGAAGAATTTGAAACACGATCAAAAGCATAAAATAGAGCATAACAACGACGTCAAGTAAAAAACAAAACAAATTCTGCATAGACACACAAACATAAAATGAAATTGGTAGGTTTTTGGGGTAGTTCTAATATTTTTTACCTTAAAACCAGGGTCTGATATGTTAGTAGCCCTGGAACTCCAAAATTTCTTCTAACTAAAATCAGAAAATTTATTTTTATATTTTTGAACCATTTTCAATAAGAAACATATTTATATCAATTTTTTATGAATTTTTTTGTGTTCGAAATGCCAAAAATGGCACTTCGAGCATTTTTGAAAAAAAATCCAGTTTCAACAACTATAACTTTTTTATTTGAATTTTTGTTTTTGTAATTTTTTGCCTGAAATAGCATAAGACTATGTTTTAGCCAACAGTGAATTTATTTAATTTTGCATTTTTAAATTTTTGAATTTTTATTGGTTTCCAACTCAAAATTTACAAAATGTTACACTTCAAGTAAAAAATTTAATAACGACCAAGTTATTGAACGTAATCACATAATTTGTTTGTAATTTTATTAAATGCTGTTTCAGAAAACATTTCAATAGAACTTTATTGCAATTTTTTCAAATTTGAATTTTTAAGATTTTTTTTACTAAATAAGAAAAAAATTAAATTATTTCAAAAATTAAAATATCAAAACTCTGATAATTTTTATCCGATTTTTATGTTGTATAGCTCATCTTTTGGGACAATTCAATAACAAACGAAGTGCATACCAGTTTTATGCACAAAATAAGGCTTTATGTGAAAAAAATAGAGAAATATATAAAAAGTCCAAAAATTTTCATATGTTTTTCAATTTACAACAAAAAGATCAACTCGCGGTAATTTAGCGCACTCCTATCGAACTTATATGAATACATATGAATACAAATGGCCAGAAGATTGTAGATAAATTAGAATTTTACAAAACATGGATAAAATATACATATATAGATAAAATATTAAAATATATACATTGAAAGATAAAACATATAACATAAGTTTAGATAAATAAAATATATATTCGCTATTGCGCGCATTGAAATAATTTGTTAAGCCATAACGACATTCACTTGTTTCATATTTGGCTTAGTTAAGAAACAGCACAAACTGGCCAATTTCTTTTGTTTCAGCTCAGCCAAACAAGAAAAATATCGGAAACACGATCAAAAGCATAAAATAGAGCATAACAACAACGTCAAGCAAAGAACAAAACAAATTCTGCATAAACACACAAACATACCAATAAGTAGCAGTACAAATAGTGTTTATTAATTTGTTTCCAATTCATTCATAAAATTCAATTGGAGTATTTGTTTTGTTTTTCGTTGTTGCTTGTCTTGCATTTGGTGGTGTTTTTTTTTTCTTTTCGTCTGAATCTGCTGGCAGAGTCTGTGTTGCTGGCAGCGCACGCTGGCAACCAATGGATCGAACCGTATTAATATTCGGATCGTTGGATTTATGTTAACGTTCTGTTAATGTTTCGATGCCTGCTCTCATTTATATAATCTCTCTGTTTTGCGTGACTTTTGAGAGCTTGTAGCTCATAAGCTAATGGTTCAATTCAGCTGATTTCTTTTTTAAAATAAATTCTAAAGTTTAATTGAGTGAGCAATAAAATTTGTTTAGTAAATTTTTAAAGATATTTATTGAATTTAGTTTTTTAAGAAATTATATCAGACGCCATTTTACTATAAAACACCTTTAATCACTGATTTTGATAAGATTTTGTATGCATGCAGATCTTTAATAAAGCTACAACTTTTGTTCAAAATTGTTCAACATTTTGAAATAATAGGGTCGCCACCTAATAATATGTCTTTTCAAGAGTTTAAAACTGATAAATGACGTTTAAAACTCTTGAAAAGACATATTATTAGGTGGCAACCCTATTATTTCAAAATTTTATAATTTTGAAATTCTGACAATGGATTCGGATTCAGCGACCCATTTTTGGTGTACCTTTTTTTTCCAGCCCTGAATTCATAAAACTACAAAAATAAAGGTGGCAACCCTATCCACCATCTTGAATTTTAAAATTCTGACTTTAGATTCGAAATCAGCGACCCCTTAACACTGATAAATGACGTTTAAAACTCTTGAAAAGACATATTATTAGGTGGCAATACTGTGGTAAAAAATTAGGTGGCAACCCTAACCTCCATCTTAAATTTTAAAACTGTGACATTATATTCGAAATCAAATCCGTTGTCAGAATTTCAAAATTACAAGAATTCGCAAAAATGAAAAAAAATCTAGGTGGCAACTCTATCCGCCATCTTAAATTTTAAAGTTTGACATCATCTTCGAAATAAGTTACCCCTAAAACTTCCTAAAACTATTTACTCTATTCATACTGAAGTAATCTACAAACACTTGAGTAAAAATGCAGTGTACGCGCTGATTTCATCGTTCGTAAGCTAACTTTTGTATCACTGCTTAGCCGAAGTTGAAATCAACCTGCAATGGTACACGAGGCAGTAGCTCAAAATAATGCATAATTATAACGATTGCCGTTCGTGCGCTGTGGTTTATACACATGATTATTTTATGCAAACATCTATACTTTCCACTGAAGTTGAAGCACACATCACACAGTGTTTGACTTTGGTACAATTGGCTAATGCAACATGCTTGATGTTGTAAAAGAGCTCGATGGCGTAGAATATGTTGCATGGTATTAATGATATTGAAGTCATACAAAAACCAAGTATGTACTGAGTGTAAAAGCAGTTGCAGTTCATCGCTGCAGGTCTCTGCTTCTCACATTAAATTTGCTGGAGAGCAAAAGTTAAAATCGAAAATTAAAAACACAAAATTGTATAAATCAGCATTTTTATTAATTACAAACAAAGTTTAATTCACAGACTACAATTTGAGACACTTTTTAAATATTTTTATTAAATTCCAGCCTCTTACCAACAGAGGCTCTCTTAGCATTGGTGAAAACTGTTTTTCTTGTTTAAGTGATGTAAGATTATTTTCGTTAATTGAATTAAAAAATGAAATTGTAGGATGCGTAAAGCAATATGTATGCCTTTTTTAATTAAAATGTTTTAATATACTGTTTTAATATAATGTAATACTCGATTCGATTTTAACTTCGAACAGCACAAACTCACCAAAAAAGAGTTGCCAATTATATAAAAATAAACTAGTTTTGTGGTAATTTTTCACTTCCGTGGGTAAAAAAAATTCCCTTGGCAGCTTTTGGCTTTTGTTAGGTTAAGAAAATGTTTATATCCCTTGGAATTATTAAATTTTTTTTCACAATTGTGCCAATTTTTTGGTTAGATCTATTGGTCTGGCAATTTTAAGTTAGTACTCCTATAAAAACTTGTGTGGTGATTTTATAATGGTTTTGTGGGAAAGAACTTTAAAAGGAAATAAAGTAATGGCAGCTTTGGTTCTTCACCATGCCATGTTCGAAAATTTTTAGGGAAAATCAATCCGAACGAGATTCATGATAGGGGTAAAAAACTCGTGTGAGAGAAGATTTCCGCATGGGAGCAAATCCGTGGAGATTCATGATAGTGGTGATTATGTTTACGTTGTCTAATAATCTAAGTCTACTCACCCACACACATTATACTACTTTTACTAAATTACAAATATGTATATTATATTCTACTATTACTTTTACATCAATTTAAGAACATATGATTCTGTTTGACTTTCATATGACTTTTTAAATACAAAAACAATTGTTAACTAGTTTTAAGACAAAATACTGTTATACATACTATATAAGGACGAACAAATTTCAAATAAAGTCAATCAGTTTTGAGCTTCCAAAAAGCTGCCGACTATTCATTAAAAAAGCCTGATTGAACTTTTACTAGTGATGGGTCAAAAAAATGAAAAAAAAAACAATTTTTCTTGCTAGTGGCGAATATACGCAGGCATAAACCAAATTAGGCAGGACCTAAAAAAAATATATATATGTGACCTTCTCCGAGAAAAGGGACCTAGTGTGTCAAAAAACGCACGGCAACCACGGTCCCAGAGTACGTACCTGCTGAAATTTGGCAGGAGCAAGACAAGGACCTAAAGCTATTACCGTCGAAGATTACAGAAAGCGTCAAGAACGGTGCAAGGAGGCCATAAAGCAGGCAATACCAAAAATCGACAGACCAAAACCACAACGCGGAGGACGTCTAGTGCGGGAAAGACGACGGCTCGCTAGTTTTAGAAGAATAGTCAGCAGCGACCCTCCACCACACTGGCACATAGCCAGTGAAATTTTGGCTCAGATTTGCAAATTAGAGAAAGAATTGGAAAGCCGCTGTAAAATAAACACTAAAAAATGATATTCCATTGTTCTGTAAATTTTTTTCATTTTTTATCTCTTTTTCACCTTTTTTCGCATTTCGCATAAAGCACACAATTATACAATAAATTTATATACAATGAATTTATAACTTCAACAAAACAAAAATTGAATCTCTTTTTCTATGCATCCTATTTTCTCTTATAGTTTTTAGTCACTCGCGCACAAAAGTTGCCTAGCATGACTTTGGTTTATCTTTTTACACAAGGCAGATTGTAATACACGTGTTAATTTTTACAATTTTTTCACTTACACACAAACATGCAACTCAATACGTATTAAGGAAAATTTATGCGCAAATAAATTAACCGCGACAATTTTACAATAATATGATTATGTTTACATAACAAACATACCTCAATTTAACATTTTTTAGTTTTTTCACTAGTTAGTTTAACTAGACTAAAGTTTTCTTTTGACATTATCTTTTATGCTTATTCGCATGCAGTTTTTAGCTCTTGTTTTGCCACCTGCACGTTCATTTTTCAACGAAACCTAAATGTCAAGTTTGCTACTGGCACAGGGTGCTAAAATATATTAAAATTTTTGTATAATGAAAAACTAATATTAAGGGTATTCATACATGAATGGATACGCTAAAAAAGAATATATTGTTGATTGAAAAACTAAAAAGCAATTTTAAAAAAAATTAAAGAGAATTTTCAGAACAATATATAGAGCACAAATTGCAATACATTGAAAATCGAAAAGTCGAAGTTAATAATGTTTCAATTGAAGAAAATTAAATTTATGAAATTTTAAACTTCAAATTTAATAATCTTCATGAAGAATTATTAAACACAATTGAAACATTACCAATAAAAGAAAAATATATTAAAGAAATATCAAAAGAAAAGAATTTATCAAATATGGAAACTTTTGATATTAATACATGT
>OY986436.1:100878038-100911681 GCA_963920525.1 Dichetophora obliterata | reverse complement strand
ATATAATATAATATAATATAATATAATATAATATAATATAATATAATATAATATAATATAATATAATATAATATAATATAATATAATATAATATAATGTAATGTAATGTAATGTAATATAATGTAATGTAATGTAATGTAATGTAATGTAATGTAATGTAATGTAATGTAATGTAATGTAATGTAATGTAATGTAATGTAATATAATGTAATATAATACCGTTTCAGTCAAAATTAAATTCAAACAAGCAAGCTTGAAACAATAAATATTAGGTGTCATGAGAACGTGAGTCGTTAAAACTGTTGTGAACTGTTATGGTAGCGATACCTTAGTGAACCAGGTTTTATCTAAATGTGTTCTACTCTAAACGTCAGAAAAATTGTAAAGTATTTAATTGAATAATTAATATTATGCAATTATATTAATAATTTAAGTGCAATTGTTGGCTTCGCTGAATGCGTCCAATGTGTGTGACACACGTAGTTTGTTTTGTTTTATTTTGTTTAACATTCGATGGTCACAGCTCGTTAGAAAATAGGTAGCTGTCATGGGTACCTAATAGTCATTATATCAAACAAACAAATAATTCAAAAAATGAAATGACAGCTCATAAAAATATACAGGTGCGGCTATGTGTTTCAAATTTTTTAAAGGCAATCCTATTTGTTATGTACAGTACAAGTCGTATCGTCGTGTGGTCAATACGTGTTGTGAATTTGTTCTCTGCCTAATATCATTTTCTTTTAATTTTTCGAAACAACTTAATAACATTAATAACAATTTAATAACATTTTTTCATTATTATAATGCCTTGTCTATGCAAACAAAAAGTTGAACGCCATCAAGCAAAAATAAAATGTGCCATATGCAATGAATTTTTTCATTGTCCCTGTGTTAAAATAGAACCAAGTGATCTTGAATTCATGGAAAAAATTAAACTTTATTTAAATGTAATGCTTGTTTGAGTGCCCGGCGCGCGTCTCTACATTCTTCTCCTATTGCCACTGCCGCGCAATCTGCTCCTACTCATCTTCTTACACCTCCTGGTCCACCTGCTGCTTTTTTTTGAGTCCACTTCTTCATGCATGAAAGGCAAAAACAGCAGCCGCAACAACAACCTCATGTAAGACAACAACTGCAGCCACTACAACAACCTCATGCACAACAGCAACTTCAATATAATGATAACAGTTTAATGCAATCACAACATCATCAATCGATTACATTAGAACATATCTACAATGAAATTATTAATCTTAAAAATATGAACGCAAATGCTCTAAATTTAATAAAAGCACTTCAGAACGATAAATGTCTTCTTCAGGAAAAAGTTGCTTATCTGGAAGAAGAAGTGCTTTATTTAAAACAACAAAACAGAGAAAAGTGCATAGAAATAGTCGGAGTGCCCGAAATTAACAATACAAATGCTCTTGTTTGAAATGCTCTCGATTAATAACAATTTAATAACATTTTTTCATTATTATAATGCCTTGTCTATGCAAACAAAAAGTTGAACGCCATCAAGCAAAAATAAAATGTGCCATATGCAATGAATTTTTTCATTGTCCCTGTGTTAAAATAGAACCAAGTGATCTTGAATTCATGGAAAAAATTAAACTTTATTTAAATGTAATGCTTGTTTGAGTGCCCGGCGCGCGTCTCTACATTCTTCTCCTATTGCCACTGCCGCGCAATCTGCTCCTACTCATCTTCTTACACCTCCTGGTCCACCTGCTGCTTTTTTTTTGAGTCTACTTCTTCATGCATGAAAGGCAAAAACAGCAGCCGCAACAACAACCTCATGTAAGACAACAACTGCAGCCACTACAACAACCTCATGCACAACAGCAACTTCAATATAATGATAACAGTTTAATGCAATCACAACATCATCAATCGATTACATTAGAACATATCTACAATGAAATTATTAATCTTAAAAATATGAACGCAAATGCTCTAAATTTAATAAAAGCACTTCAGAACGATAAATGTCTTCTTCAGGAAAAAGTTGCTTATCTGGAAGAAGAAGTGCTTTATTTAAAACATCAAAACAGAGAAAAGTGCATAGAAATAGTCGGAGTGCCCGAAATTAACAATACAAATGCTCTCGATTGTGCTCTCAAAGTTTTTAAGGATGGTTTAAATATTAACGTTAATGAGTCGCAAATTGACAATTGCTACGTTAAGAGAATTAAGAATTCCAGGGGTTCTTCATCTAATCATTCTGCGTTGGATATCTTATGTGTAAAATTTATGTCGACATTTTTAAAAAAAAGGGTCATGAAGAATAAAGTTTAATGTAAAATTAATTTGAATACCAAGCTATTTAAAGTTGAGCGCAGCTCTCAAATTTTTATTAATGATAGTCTTTCTTATAAAACTAGGTCACTTTTTAATGAAGCACAGAAGCTAAAAGCTGGAAAAAATTTTAAATATATTTGGATTAGGAATGGTAAAATTCTATTGCGCAAAAAGGAAGGTGATAATGCTGTAGTTATAAACTCTTGGGAGGACTTAAATAAAATAAATTAAGTACCAACTTGTTTTGATAACTTTAATTTAGTTCTTTTTTTAATATGAGTATTGTTAATGTTACTCCGCAAGCAAATTTATTTAATCTTCCCCTTGCGCAATGTAAAAATATAAATTTCCAGTCTTTCTCATCGAACCCAAAAAATACTAATAGCTTTTATGTAATTCATCAAAATATAAGGAGTTTGAGGAAAAATTTTGATAACTTTATTTTACATCTTGAATCCTTTGGTAATAAGCCTGATTTCATTTTTCTAACTGAAGTATGGATATATGATGCTGAAATACCTCTGTTCAATATTCCAGGCTATAAATGTTATGCAAATTGTAATAATGCCTATGCGGCTGGAGGAGTTATGGCTTTTGTAAAAGTGGAATTTAATTGTGATTTTCGTTGCTATGACTTTAATAGCTCGGATATTTTAAGAATTAGCTGTGATATCGATAACCAAAATTATTCGTTTCTTTGTGTGTACCGATTACATTCCAACTCTAATTATGATATGTTTTTATGTGAGTTAAATTCTATTCTGTTGTGTGAAAAGTCCGATAATGTTGTACTTCTTGGTGATTTTAATTTAAATATTTTACAAAATTCTTCGTTCGTGGACAATTACTTATTTTTACTTTCTTCTTATGGTTTTGAATCCTGCATAAATGAACCTACTCGTATTTCGGAATTTTCGTCAACCTGTATTGATCATATTTTTGTGCGGTTAAGTCGGTCGTCTAATGTGTCTCTGTCCAGCTCAGTTTCTAATTTAAATTTTTCTGACCATTGCTTGACTTGTCTGTATTTAGAAAATATGGTTAGGCCTATTAATGCAACTACTAATCCACTCGATCAATTTTCATACGATAGAACTGACATTTATGCTTTGAACAATAGACTTACATTTTAATCTTGGAGCAATGTGTACAGTGAACCTGATCCATCGAAGGCATTTGACTTATTTTTGGCAACTTTAAATGAGCACATAATAAAGTGTTCTAATAAAATCATTAAACGGAATGCAAAAAATAAAAAACTTAAACCTTGGATGACTGGTCGCTTATTAAAAAGAATTCATGATAAAAATAAATTGAGTAAAAAATGTAAGAAGAATCCAAATAACACTTATCATCAAGCTCGTTATAAAGATCTGTGCAAAGAGATTTTTGCTGAAGTAAAAACATGTAAAACTAACTTCTATGTAAATGAATTTAGTAAAGTCAGAGGAAATGTCCAAAGGGAATGGCAGCTTGTAAATAACATATTGAATAAACGTTCAGTTAATGATGTAGTCACCTATATAAATGTTGAAGGTCAGCTTATCTATGAGGTCACGGATAAAGCAAATGCTTTTAATAATTTCTTTGCTAGCATAGGTAGTGAGTTGTTCACAGATGATAATGGTCCTAATGATTTTTCATGTGACTGCTTAGATAATGAACCGTTCTACCATAACAGTTTCTTTTTTGTACCAATTTCTTCCTTCGAACTTTATAAAATAATAATTTTACTTAACAATTCCAGTTCTTGTCCTGAGGGCTCTGTTTCCAGTCTGTTCTTAAAAAAGATTGTCTTCAATGTCGTAGATGTTCTTTGTCATATTTTTAACAACAGCATACAGCTAGGAATTTTTCCTGATGAACTTAAAAAGGCAGTTGTCATTCCGTTATTTAAAAAAGGTGATAAAACTCTATTAAATAATTATCGTCCCATATCTTTGTTGTCAGTTTTTTCAAAAGTTTTAGAAAAAGCCGTTAAAGCTAGAATGTTAAAATTCTTGCCAAAAACAAAGTTTTTCAGCAATTGCCAATTTGGCTTTAGAGAGGGCTTATTCACTGAAGATGCACTTCTAAATTTCTCCAGCAATATTTATAATGGATTACCGTTGTGTCAACAGCTGTTGGGTTTTATCCACATCGACAGTAGATGTACCCGGGTACTTCATACGTTTTGTATGGCAGATAGTTGCTTTTGATATACAAATATTAACTACTACCTGGATTCTTGTAATTTTCTGGTTTTTTTTTTTTTTATTTATTGGAAATATTGTCTAGTTAACAAAACTTTTATCATAATTTGGGGAAAAAAAAATTTGGTACCTAAATAATCCATTTTTACCAAAAATGGGAATTGCCAAAATCCATAAAAATTTAACAATTTCCAAATTCTTTTTTAATCCTTGTAATTTGATCCCTTTTTACCAAGAAAAATAATTAACATTGAATTTTCATTCGCAAAATTCCGTTATATTTGAACTGAAAATCAACCCCTCTTGCTCATAGTGCTATTTTTAGTACCTGCGCAGAATAATTATAACTCATAAAATATTTGTTCAATGTAAACATTTTTTTTTTTTGGAATGTGTAGGAAAACACGTCTACTAACAGGAACAAAAGGGTATTTGGGAATATCTTGCCTACCTACCCTTGCACAACCAGTTTTGCAGGCAGAAACATGATTTTTTGCGCAGGTTTCGTTTTGAGTAGTTTTGTATGCATAAGTCAGTTTATGTGCGATTTTTGAAGTGTAAAGACCTAAAAATTTATTTTGCCACAATGCCTCAGATGCTGCTAAAATTCATAAAATATATTTTTTACTTTCATTATAATGATTTTCTATACATAAATAAACAAATTTCCATAAAATAAACTAAATATTTCCATTTATTTCTATATATTTGTATGAATTTTCATAGAATTTTCTAGTAACTGGGTTATATTTTCCAAACGGTTGGTCCAATTGACCTGAAATTTCACACCATATCAATTACATATTTCCAAGCTATGATACGAAGTTTCATCAAGATTGGACCAGCCGCTTGGAAGATATAGCAATATAAAGTGAACTTTACCATTTATTTCTATATATTTGTATGAATTTTCATACAAGTACCCGGGTATATCAGCAGTCGACGCCATTCCACTAACTTGAATTTGGGCTGTATCGACTGAACTGCTGCTCCAATCTTGATGAAACTTTTCCACATGATGCAAAAGTGTATGGTTGAGGATATCATGAAATTTCAGGTCAATCGGACTAACCGTTTGGAAGATACAGGAAAATTAAAGTTGCAAATGTACCCGTGGGCTCTACGATCGACACAACGGTTAAAGAATAAGAAATTTTGTGCAGCTCTCTTCGTAGACATTACAAAAGCTTTCGATACTGTCGATCATCAAATATTACTTAATAAACTATATAAATTCAGTTTCAGAGATTCTATTTACTGCTGGTTTGAATCTTATTTATCGAACAGATTGCAGAAAGTTAAATTGGACTGCAGCTTCAGTAATTATGTCAACTTAAATATAGGTGTTCCACAAGGATCTGTTCTTGGACCCATTTTGTTTCTGATTTTTATTAATTCAATTTTTAGTCAACCATTTAAGAGTAAAATTATTGCTTTTGCAGATGATATGGCACGTACCTTTTCTTGTTACTCTGCCATTAACCTTGCTTTTGAAATTAATCATGACTTAGTTATACTTCGTCACTGCTTCTCTACTCATAAACTAATTCTAAGCGATAAAACTAAAATTATGAACTTTAGTGTTTCCGGCAATGTGTTAAATTCATGTAATTTTACTTTTCATTGTGGGGGTTGTAAAAAATACTTAATGGACAGTGATATATGTAGATCTTCATACTTTTCAAATACGTATAATGTTTCATGTAATTGCTCATCCAAATGTTTTTCAATAGACTGCGTAAAATCCTATAAATATCTTGGACTCATAATTGATTATAAAATGAACTGGATAGACCATACTGCTGCTCTCAAAAAGTATCTTATGGGTGCTTTAAGGCATTTATATCTACTGAAATCATTCTGCTCAATTAAATTGCTAACATGTGTTTACTATGGGATTTTTCACTCTAAACTACAATATGGTATCATCTGCTGGGGTGGTACGCATGCCAATAAAATAAATCCATTATTGATCGCACAAAAACATGCTATTAGAACGATATGTAATAGAAATCGCTTTGAAAATAGCTTTCCACTTTTTAAAAACCTAAATATTCTACCTATAAAACACCTTTATTTCTTTAAAGTTCTAAATATTTTCTTCAAAAGGTCAGGTTACTTGTTAAATAGAAGCTATGCTAGTCATAACCTTCGGATAAATAACCTTAACTTAGTTCAGATTCCTGCTCACAACTTGCATCACTTTTTGAACTTCTATATATGTACCGCTCCGAGACTTTTTAACATTTTACCGCAAAATATCCGTTGCATTCGTAATAAAACTGTATTTCTTAGAGAAGTGAAAACATGGATTTTTTATTTTGACTTAAATGTTATTGACTCCTTAATCTCTGTTCTTTCTTAACTTTATTTTGCTACTGAATCGACTTAGCATTCTGTGCTTCAAGCAACATAAAAATTTTTTTTTTTTAAATTTTAAAAATTTATAAATTATACAACAAGTTTCTCTATTAGAAAATAAAAATTATTATTATTAAAAATTATGTAACAGTAGACCCCATTACAATACTAAAATAACTCTGTGCTATCATGCTAGGTTTAATTATCTGCATTCACCACTTGTTCACATTTGATCAATAGAATGTAGAATTTTATTTAACAACTTTAATAAATTTTTAAGTGTATTAATAATAATGTTATGTTTCTATGATAATAATTATAAAATAATAAATAAAAAAAAATAAAATATAGGATTACACAGTACAACATTTTTCAGTTCATTGATTGCCAACTCCATTCTGAGAACTGTATGTGAAATTAGACCCAAAAAGAAGAATTTCTGCATCATTCGTTCTGTCTTCTTACCTGCCAAAATATTTTTAATATCGATTTGAAGTTAGTAACTATCGTATAGGGGAATTTTTCACGTTTTATGCACAACAATATTTGGAGAAAACATTGACACCTTTTTTATGATTAGCGAACAGTGAAAGTGATTTTTCTCCAGTGTTTTAAAAGTGAATAACAACAAATCATAAAATATATCTATATGAAAAACAGCAAGTGCCCAAATTTGGATGAATTTTGTTACGTTTGTGGTCATATCGTCCGAAAAATACAGAAAAAAGATCGAAAAAATTTGTTTACTGAGCAATTCAAAACCGCGTATTGTAATTATTTCGTTGAAGCAGATTTAAGTGGTGCAAATTTTACGCCGAACACAGTGTGCAACAGTTGTTATACTACCCTTCTAAAATGGATGCACGGAAAAAGTAGAAAGTTGTCTTTTATAAAGCCAGTAATTTGGGTGGAAGACCTAACTGGACATGATGAATCCAGGTGCTACGCATGCATAAATTTTCGTCCTGGATTAAACAGAAAACAATTGAAAGCAAAAGTATACACTGCTGCATTTACTGCCACACTTTCAGTGCAACGCCCTGCTGATACCGATGCACCTAAACCTCCGAGTGCGGATACTGTGTCCCTGCTAGCCGAAACCGTTTTCACCAATCCGACTTATTTGGATGATGCTGATTGGACACCCGATATTGAAAATAATGGATCAGAACCGGTAACACAAATCGAAATGGATTACATTGTGGCTAAGATGGGACTATCACAACAAAACTCGGAATGGTTGACATCATTTTTAAAGCGCAGAAAACTTACACAGCAAAATTTCAGCGCAACATCATACCGACAATGCCAAGCTGATTTTCAGAAATTTTATTCTGTTGGCGAAGCAAATACGTTCACGTACTGCCATGATATACTAGGCTTAGTGGAAAAATTGGGAATGGTTTATATCGCTGGCGACTGGCGTTTATTCATCGATGGTTCAGTTACCAGTTTGAAGGTTGTGCTGCTGCACAAAAAAAATAAAAAACCATCCATTCCATTGGGATTCAGCACAACTATGAAGGAAACGTATGAAGCATTGGGCGAAATTTTGAAGAAAATCAAATACGATGAACACAAATGGAACATTTGTTGCGATCTGAAGGTGGTCAACATACTACAAGGGATTATAGAAAAGGGCGGATATCCAAAATACTTCTGCTTCCTTTGTAATGGGATTCACGATACAAAGGAAATCAATATCAATGTAAAGATTGGAAAGGAAGAACTCCTGAGCTCAACAAACAATTAAAATTACGCAATGAACCTATGATAAAGGACCTGGATGATATTTTGTTGCCACCGCTCCACATGAAACTGGGAATAGCTGGGAAATTCGTTGAAGTGGTGGTCAAAAAAGTTAACGGCGCCTTTGACTGTTTGAAATCCATCTTTCCGAAACTCAGTGATGAGAAAATTTAAAACGGTACGTATCGTACTCTGTATTTAAATATTGTCATATTTAAATTTGTTAATTTCTATACATTCGCATTACCAATAATTTGTTCGTTTTTCTTATGTATTTAAAACAGGTATTCTCAATGGACCTGATATTCGGAAATTGATCAAAAGTGATTCTTTCACAAATTTGCTTTCAGAGCATCACGACCACCAACATGCATGGAACGCATTGAAAGAAGTAATAGAACCCGTTCTAGGAAAGAACCGCGTCCAGCGAAAAGAGATACAGCAACGAGTGGACAGGTTGCTGTATTATTTCGAAAAAATCAGTGCATCCATGACGCTGAAATTGCATTTCTTGCACTACCACCTCGATACCTTTTTGGCACAATCACCTCAGGAATCAGACGAACAAGGAGAGAGGTTCCACCAGGTGACCATGCCAATTGAAAAGCGGTTCAAAAGCAAAAAATTGGATGCATTGCTTGTGGAGGTTTGTTGGTGGAGTTCCACAATTATGCAGTTTGAAGAAAGCACAGAAGATGAAGACATTGAAATTGGTGGACACAGTGAAAGAAACACGCCCTTGAATAGTATGTGTATCTCGGATGACGATACAGACTCAGACCATGAATATGAACAACCTACGAAGAAAACAAGATCATCAGAACCACAAGCGTCAACTTCTACAAGGATGGATATTGCCAATAATTGAAAAAATGTTCTAAATTTTGTTTTTATGCATATTATAATTGCGTATTAATTGCATATTATTTTATTTTCAATAAGTTTTTATAAATAATTTTTTTTTGCATTATAATTTTTATTTTTATTTTAAGGGTGGTGGCTATAACTAATTTTTTAAATTCATACCTTTACTCAATTGCGAATAAAAGCGAAACGCGTGCATCGATTTTTATGATCTTTGTCTCATTTTGCTCATAGGTTATGTGACTTTGCGAAAAAGTAACTATACTTGAAACTTATTTCCGTTTCGTATTTTTTATGAATTTAAAAAAAAAAAAACAAAAATATTTTTTTTCTTCATGCGCTTATTTTTAACTTGGAAACTGTTGCTTTTATAGGAAAACAATATGTGAACAGATTAAGGGAATTGTAATTTTTAATTTTTTAAAATTTATTTTAACTAAATCGGGCTAGTGGTTGTCGAGCTATGTCAAACAACAGGGCCTAAAACGTGATAAATTCCCCTATACGGTAGTACTAACTTCAAATCGATATTAAAAATATTTTGGCAGGTAAGAAGACAAATCGAATGATGCAGAAATTCTTCTGTTTGGGTCTAATTTCACATACAGTTCTCAGAATTGAGTTGGCAAATCATGTGTTGTACTGTGGTATTATTTTTGTTTTTGCTTTGCATGTAAAAAAAAATTGATCTGGATTATTTTGAAGCGAATGGAACACAGCTGTTATTCCATATTTTGGAGATTAGGGTGGTAGGTTTAATATCTGAGGTGAAAACTTGAATTGATTTTCTCTTGACTATTTTAATTTCGCGTTTTTAAACCGCATTTACTTTCTTGTATATAAGTAAATTCTGCTGTGTCATGTTTCTTCGGAATTTGTTCCAGAGTCCATTTTTTCCTTTTTTAAGTTCATTTATGTCATTGTTCCACCAAGGAACTGATCGAGTCTTATTTTTAGGGTGAGAATAAGGGATAGATTCGTTTGCTGATTGTAAAATTATTTTTTTTTTAAAGTTGGCGGCTTCTACATCTACGTTTGTCGAAGCTGGTCTAAGGTATTCAAATTGTGTGCATTTGTTTTCAAAGAGTTGCCAATTGGCTAGTTCTGTTTTAAATTTTGGTTTGTTCTCTGTTTTTTGTTGTTGTTGAATTGGAAACATAACGATTGGGAAGTGGTCACTACCGCAGAGATCACTTAGAATATTCCATTCGGCACATATACTAAGGCAGTGCAGAAAGTAAGGTCGACATGTGTCAAGTTGTTGTGTGTTGAAAAGTGAGTAGGGGTTTTGTCGTTCAAAATGACGTAGTTAGATTGATTAATAAAATTTGCTATTATATTTCCTTTTCGATTATTTTTTTCAGATCCCCAGTTCTTGTGCCAGCCATTGAAGTTACCTGTAATTACAGATGAACCATCAGGGCGGCTAAGAACATTTTCTAGATTGTAGCTTTGGAAACTGTCTGATGGTGGAATATATGCAGAAAATATTTTAAACTTAATTTTGGAATAAACCTCAATAGCAATTGCGTCAAAAGCATTATTAAGAAATTATTGCTTATGTTGAATTGAGTTGTGTATCAGGATGGCTACACCACCATGAGAGTTTGTCGAATTATGGTTATAAAGAGAAAAGTTTCTTGGGATTGGAAAGTTTGGAGAATATTGGTTGATGTGGGATTCTTGGATAGTGATTATTTTAATGTTGTAAATCTTGATTAGTCTTAACAACTCATTATAATTATTCTCGTAACCGTTCATATTCCACTGGAGTATTTTCAATGACATTTTATAACAGATGGAAGAAAATTAATGATACTTTTGTATCGTGTAAATTGCGTATAAATTGAAATACAATTAGGGTATTCACAAGGTGTGCTATCATGTCATATTGTCATATTGTCCTAAAATTTTACAACTAAAATTTACAAGATAAGTAAATGCAAATAAGAAACAGTAGTTTGATAACGACACTTCAATAAACATAGCTTGCAGAGTTGTAATATATTAGTACTTTTTTTATATGGAAGGCAACAATAAAATGTTTAAACTAGTGTAAAATCTTAGGACAATATGACATTATGACATGATAGCACACCTTGTGAATACCCTAATTATGAAATGACAGCGATATTTAATAATTTGCACATAGTAATTATGAGGAGGAGCCAGAAGAGGCACAATAATGAAGATAAAAGAGAGAAAGAGTAGTTCTCTAATGATAAGCTTAAATTGTTAGTATACTTAAAATATATTTAGGGTATTCACAAGGTGTGCTATCATGTCATATTGTCATATTGTCCTAAAATTTTACAACTAAAATTTACAAGATAAATAAATGCAAATAAGAAACAGTAGTTTGATAACGACACTTCAATAAACATAGCTTGCAGAGTTGTAATATATTAGTACTTTTTTTATATGGAAGGCAACAATAAAATGTTTAAACTAGTGTAAAATCTTAGGACAATATGACATTATGACATGATAGCACACCTTGTGAATACCCTAATTGTATATAACATAAATAAAGATAAACTTATCATTCTACGTCACATGACATCGATTCTGAAGAATCAATGTCATCTAGGTCGTTCCTTACTTTTGATTGATAGGCATTCTTTTTGTGTTTTTCATCATTTTTTTAATTTTAATTTAGCTCTATAAGATAAGTTTCTTGGAAGAATTTTAACCTTGTTTTTCTGTTTTTATTTTAGTTGAGTTGACTTCAGACGTTTCATCTTCGTTGCTTAACAGGTCGGAGTAATTTACTCTCTCTCTATAATTACTGCTTGAGGGCTGAGGAGACTGTACTTCTTTCGTGAGTGATGTTGGTTCTGGTGCTATGTTTTGCATTTGGTTCGAGGCAACAGAGGCAAATGTAGATGGTCCATGTTGGTGGTGCTCTTTGTATGTTGTCGTTGCTTTCTTTCTGTCAACTTTTTCAAGTGTTATGATAGCTTGTATTTCTTTTTCTCTTAAGAAAACCGGGCATTTTTTTATCAAATGCTTTGTGCTTATTATCATCAAAACCATTTTGAACACAGTTAATGCAGTTTGGGGATCAGCTACATGATTCACCCAGATCGGGAAAAACATGGATTTCTTGGGAGCATGTTTGACAACTTTTTTGGTTTTTACAAATTTTTGCAGTGTGGCCGTATTGAAGACAGCCCATACATCTCATCGGTTGGCAGATATAGGGGCTGACACTAACTTTTTGGTATCCAATTTGAACTTAGGTTGGCAAAATGGAGGAGGCAAAGGTGATAATAACTAAGCCAGTTTCAGCTAGGTCGTTTTCTGTTTTTTCATTATTTCTTTGATTTCGGCAACGTTTTGATGTTTTAACTCTTCTAGAACTTCGTCTTCTGGAATGCCTCTTAAACCGTTTGAGTAGATTACTCCACTTGAGGTATTGAGAGTGGTGTGTTCCGAGATTTCCACACGAATCGTTGGAGTCAGTGAAATGAGAGTTGTAAGCTTTGCAGCTTGTGAATTAGATTTTGTTTTGATTAAGATGTTACCGTTTCTTATTTTTTTACATAGCTCACCTTATTGTTTTACTTCACCGTCGTACGTGGAGTCTATGACTTTTTTAATAAGAAATGGATAAACATTAGTTAAATTATCTTGGCTGTCAATTCTTGACATTACTAGGAATTTTGGCCCGGTAGAACTGATTGATAATTGTTTGCTTTTGTCTACTTGAAAAAATAATTGGTCCATTGTTTTATGACGATCGGAAGGATCGTTCATCCTTAGACAGTAAAAAGATTGACTATTTTAAGACTTTGTTTAGATCAAAACAAATTTTATCGGTTTTAAATGTGTACAAATACAGAAAAACACTTGATGTATAGAACCACTTGTAAAACAAAAAGGCTGACAATGCTGTTATCAGAAACACTAGTGACGAGCGATCCGAATAACACGGAGGGTATACGATGACAGAATATAAATCTGTAAATTTAATTAAGATAGTTTAATTTACATTTCATGTTTTGGTTTTTTTTTTACATTTTCCATATTTTAAATTCAGTTAACAATTAATTTATATACTTTGTGAGGCCCAAATTGCGCAACAATATAGGCTTATAGCTTTATATTAGTGAAAGAATTACGAAAATCGATTCAGTAGCTTTAAAGTTTAGCGTCGTCGCAGATGCGTGAGAAGCCTTTTATATAATAATAAAGTATAGATACTTAGTGTAGTGTTTACTTTTTTATGCATACGGGCCATTATAATACAAAACCTTCAAAAATTCAAAAAAATCATGGTTTAAACTTGATATATTACACATAAGCTTTGATAATTAGAATGAACTCTGCGCTTAAAATTTTATATATTTGGATAAAAACCACGCCCCATAAAAGTGGTGTCATCAAAATTATACAACATTGACAACTTCGTATATACTAAAATACGAATGTGGGGTATTTTAAGGTCGAAGTTACTTCCTTTGTTGTAGGAATATACTGTTTTGGTTATAAGTTTTTTATACTGGTGCAAAAAATTGTGTCTCTTGTGCTAAGCAATTGATTAAACTGTTTTATTTTAATAATAATAAATAATGCTTTATTCGTATTATGATAGAAGAGCCTTTTAAGTTTTTTATGTTTATTTACTATTTTTTTTTCCAATAATCTTATGTGATACTGAACTGATGAAAGAAGTAGCTTATCAAAATATGTAAAAAATAAAAAAAGACCAATGTTAATGTTTTTTGATTTCTGGTAGAATATACATAATTTTTTCATTTTCAACAGCTTTTAATGTATTTTATATACCAACAGCTCCTCTAAAACGAGTTTTCAAGCGTGTTGGTCGAATCGACTAACATTGGTTATAACGTATTAGAAATATGATTGGTTATCTAGGGTTGAAAGGAACTGGTTTGGTTGTACTTGATGATGTAGTGGGCTGATGACGATTTGACGATCTGTCTTCTAAGTGAGTTCATCTCTTCTCTTTTGTCAGTTCATCTAAAGTTGGCACTCGATCGGCAACTGCTTCATCGTTTAATTTTTTCAGAGTGCTGTTGTTAAGCTTGGATAAAATGATTTCCACAGCTAGGTCGTCCTACTGAGCAACTGGCCTGCCAAGAGATTTTAAGGCTAGTAAGTGGACACTGACAGTATTAACAAAATCTCTCAATGCCGATGCTGAAACCTTTATGATTGTTGGTAAATTGAGCAAGTGCCTAACATGTTCGCGTATAATAAGTGGTTTCTTTTAGTAGCGATCAGAGCCACTTCATAATTCTAGGCAGTGACTTCTACGAATTCAATTCTGCGCAAAACGCCATCTTTGAGTGATGATCTAAGATAGTGGAAACGCGTGACGACATCGAGAGCAGAATTTTTAAGTACAAGCGCAGTAATAATACGTGATCCATTGAGTATAGTCACCTGAGAAAAATGGTAATGAAATCTTTGGCAGCTTAAGTGACGATCTTCCAATTGACAGGCTTAGACTATCATTGGCAGACGATAATGCAGGACGAAGAGTAAAATATAGTTCCTTAGCTGCTTGTACGGTAGTTGCTTCTTCATTAGCATCGCATTCCTCGTTGACGGTCTGTACACTTTCAAAATCGTGATAATATTTTTTCCAATGCCTGCGTTCTTAACTCTCCGATGAGTGACAGTTCTGAACTTCACGGCCATGTGAAAAGGTCCCTACGGACCTTTTTTGTAAATCATGTTTTTTTCATATAAAAATTTTTTTTTATTTGTTTTTTTTTTGTTTTTATTGTTTATAACTAAATTCTACATACAAAAATAATTTTTTCAATTTTTTTAATTTTTTTTTTGCTTGAATTTTCTAAAGACTATTATAAAAAAGTTTAAAAATTATTGTTGTTGAGCGTGTACTTCTTGTCCCCCGCCCTGTGCGCAAGTGTTGCAGCGATGTAAAAGTGTGCTATGTTCTCCGCAAACAGCGCTGCCGCAGTCGAAGCAGTATGCCCGCGTTTTCCGCTGCCGCCCGTACTATCGTAAAAGCAGCCAATGCAGCGACGTCCAGCATATTATAAAACATGGCCAACGTCCATCGTTGTGTTGCTTTTTTGCAGCTGTAAGTGCCTAGCATTTGATCCATGGTATCAACGCCGCATTTGTTGGTAATCTAATATGGCATAGGGCTTCCGCTTCTCGGTTTGCTCGTGCATTGTGGAGAGCACGTTCACCACTTTATTTTTTTTCGGCACGTATGAGCATAACGCTATATCCCCTTCGTTGAACCCAAATAATGTACTATTGATGGTGCGCTTCGGGTTCTTCTTGAACTCCTGTGGAATGAATGTTTTGTTGTAGCGCACTGTACCAACATATGCGGTCTTCCTCCTCAACAAAATACGCGCCAAGTCAAGAGTGGTAAAGAAATTATCCGCGTATATAGTACGGCCAGCATCTAAATAATTTTCCACAAGATCCAGAACTACGTTCTGCCCTTGGTTTATTTCCCGTTGTTGGTTTGGCAGTTTTCCAGAATATATCATACCCTTCACAGGATAATAACTCTGTGAGTCGCATAACCACCATACTTTCAAACCATACTTAGCTGGCTTTGACGGAATATATTGTGTGAAGTGGGTGCGGCCTTTGTAAGGGAACCACTGCTCATCAACTGTTAGTGCTTCATGAGGAGTGTAAGCTGCTGCCAAGTTATGTTGCAACATTTGCCAAATATCGTCAATAGCTGCTGTTGATGAGTGCTGTTGTCGAGTATTTCCATTGTCGAATCGAATAAATTGCTTTATACACATGAAGCGATCGTACGACAACGCAGCTTTGTATATTGGGCAACTCGTCGCGCTCCATAATTCCATAGCTGGTTCATGGTTTGATCTTGTGAGTCCAGCATACAAAAGAATAGCTACAAAGGCGTCAAACTCTTTCACTGTCACTGGCTTCCACTCCTTTTTCTTCGTGGGATTCGCCAAATTCCATGCAGCTGTAACCTCCCTGCCTTTACGATTTGTTTCACGTAGCACTAAGTGTATTATTTCCTCTGTCATGATTGAACGCATTATTGTATAGGGGTCGTGTATATTTCCTGTTGGTCCTGGTTTCTTTCTTGTGAAGTCGACAACGTTATGATTACGAGTGCGTGATGTTGATGGTACTTTTTTACTCCATTGGGTGCCATCTTTACCAATATAGTAACTTTCATTCGTTTCCTGTCCATCATTTTCTTCCTCTTCATCATCGTCGTCATCAGTATCTTCATTTAGCTCGACGTATCCTTCAGTTTCGGCATCTGACTCTTCAGCAGGTTGGTATGTGCGATCTTCATCATCCTCAACTTCATAATTATCAATTGCAGCAATATCAATTTCTTCATCCATGTCTTCGTCCATAAAATCAGCAAATCTACTATCAGCTGCACGCCTTTCATCCGCAGTCATTTGCTGGTAACGTGTACTACGGCGTACAACAATTTCAGCAACGTCCAAATTACTTGCATCTGCCATATTTATATTTTTGTTTCTATCACACACGATTTTACTCTTCGCTGTCTAAACTTTGACTGATTTGGTTTACGAAACTACAACTTCTTTTATACTCTTTCGTACGTCTACCTAAACTCAAAGACATTAGAGCCCAAACAGAACCAAGGCGGATGTCGGATGGCGGGCCTCTCTCTGCGAAATCCGCTGAGAACACGTCTAGAATATGAGCGGTTGTCGGATCACGGTTGCATTTTAAATTGGGAATGATACAAATTATTTTATATTATGCTTTGAATTCACATGAATGCAACACAGGCACAAAAACAGAATGTCAGATCATAGTAAAAACTAAGAAAATAACACTGAACGTACCCAATCTTTAGCAAAAATATGGCAACATTTAAGTCACTCAGAGAGAGATCCGACACCCGTCAGAGAGAAATTAGAATAGATTCTATTCTGGCGTTTTCCCGTCATGCATTTCTACGGCGATTTCATTTTTGGCGGCTGCATATATTTTCATGTAATTTGTAGCACGGCGAATCGGGCTCTTAGAGATGATGATAAAAACAAAAAATTCTAAGAAAAAATTCTAAGAACAAAAATACCAAGAACAAAAAATACTAAGAACAAAAAATACTAAGAACAAAATACTAAGAACAAAAATTCTAAGAACTGGTTTATTGCTAGTAGTATAAAATTAGAATATTATGCCTTTCCTTGAAAGCAATAAAGTTCATGTCTTCGAATTTTTCTTAGAATTTTTTGTTTTTATCATCATCCCTAATGTCTTTGAGTTTAGGTCTTTGTGTTCAGAACAAGTAAATTATGTGTTCAAACAATAAAAAAATTATAATGATGCCCAAAAACATGCATTTATTAGTGAAATTCAGTACAAGGTCCATACGGACCTATTCACACGTCCGCGTACTATTCTCACTAAAACCTCAATAACTCCTAAAGTAATGATCCGATCGGCTTGATTTTTTTTTCCAAAAGATGCGCAACAAAATACTCTTGGAATACAGAGTAACTTTGGGGGGTTGTAGTGGCCGAAGTAGGAGTAATTTCAGTTTGAAAAGGCAAAAAGGTCCCTAGGGACCTTCTTACTCATCGGAGGGTTAATTCCACTTCATGAGCGGAGGTAGTGCCCAACTTGTTAGTCACGAAGTCTTGAACTCGTTGTTCGGCAATTAGAGGTGCACGTTTAGTTTTCACATTAAATAATTTGGCTTCAGCCATTGTGTTTAAAATATTAAAAAAGATTTAATATTAAATTAATCACGGCTTATTACTTTTTTTCTTTTTAATATAAATTTCTAGTCACACTTATGATCTGATTGTATTCAGCGACAAAATCGACTACCTGACCTTTTTTCTAGTTTTTATACACAATGCAAATATGAGAGAGCAAAATTTTACCGCTATGGGTTTATGTAAATTGTTTTTAACACATAGACAAAGAAACCCGTTCTTTATTAATTATCTTGGGAAATGTAATTTGTTATTGTTTTCCCCTTGATGTTCCCCTTATTTTTGCTGCTTCGTTGAGGATAATAAACATACTCCCCCTTATTCATAAACCCAGTTTAGCGGCTGCGTAGCTAAAAGCAGATTTTACACAAGATTATGCGTTGTTGAAATGTTGTTAAATGTTAATCAAATCAGTTGTTTAAATTTTGAAATCTATTGAATAAGGTGATAGCCGGTTTTAAACAACATTAGTCGTCTTGCCCAATATAAAACAGCACAATCAAATCTGTTGTTTAAATGTTGAATAAGGGGGACTGTTTATATGGTTTTTTTCAATCAAAATCAACAAAAAATGTTTTTACTATCAAATCACTACCTCTTAAACAATTAAGTTAAAATCTAGAGCTACGTGTCCTGCCACTGTCACAAATGTGCAATTTCAAGATGAATTGCATTTATTATTTAATTAATAACAGTAATTTCATAATGAAATATTATTCTTCGCATTTAATATTATTTTGTACAGTACAAGGCATGTGCCAAAAATATACTAAAAAAGTTATAATCTTAATGCTACGTTAATACAAACTTGTTGAAAGCAAAAGAAAAAAGAGAACTAGAATAAAAAAAAAAATTATTAAACTGACGTGGCATCTTAATTCATGTTTTTGTATTAGGGCTACCATGTAATAGGTAGCACTGAAAAGTAAAACTGTTCCTGAAAAGAAACTGCCGTCATTCGTCTCGCACCGTTTCAACGAAAATGTTGTGAAGTGCGATTAGGCAGTTAAAACTGTAATCGTCCATCCGCTGATGTTACTTTTGCAGTTAAAAATACAGTTTTGAAGTCGGGAAGCAATCGTCCATTCGCTGATGCGGCTTTTACAGTAAAAATCCAATTTTAAAAAAATC
This sequence comes from Dichetophora obliterata, assembly GCA_963920525.1. Taxonomy (NCBI): domain Eukaryota; kingdom Metazoa; phylum Arthropoda; class Insecta; order Diptera; family Sciomyzidae; genus Dichetophora; species Dichetophora obliterata. The sequence goes on along the minus strand of OY986436.1, from coordinate 100,892,369 downwards.
AAAAACTATTCATAATTGGTGATGGCGTTATAAATCTTTAATGATTTGGCCAAATCATTTTTTCGTCGCCTAAGGATTTCGTGGATCCTGCTTAACCTAGGGTAGTCTAGGGTTTCGGATTTCAACGGAAATGTCGTGAACTACAACTGGGCTTCGAGGATTCTTCTTAAGATAAGGAAACCTAGTTTTCGGAGATAGCTAAATTTTAAAAAAAAACTGCCGTATAAACCGTGAGTTCACTATCTGCAATTTATTTTTATTTGCAAATACCTGACGTATAAACGTAGTAATAGAAACAAAGAAAGTTTGTTTGAGATATACATTATAGAATACAGAAAATTCAAAACTATAATTTAAGCACTCAGTAATAACGAAGTAAAGTATGATGCAGGGTGAGCACGACAAACGTATAGTAAAGAAGAAACAGGATTATAGCTATAACCTGATACTGCTACATTATTTTGTGAATGTTTTATTAATATGGTTACATTTTTCATTAAAAATGATATAGTAACAACAAATTTTAAAAATAACAAAGAATCGCTTTAAATTGGTTTTCTTGTTATTTTAGTTAAGTAAAGCCGCAATGCTTCAAAAAGGCGCTGAGCATATAAAATATCTTCGTGCTGATAGTAAAGTACTAAACGAAACAATAAAGAAGTTACGAGAAGAACGTGATGCCTTGAATAATTCTTTAAGGTAAGTTTATTTAATTTTTGATTAAGGTTGATTAGGTTTGATTAGGTTGATTAAGCCACTAGTGAAAATTTCATTATTTTTAGTCATTTACATACAATTCTTCCCGCGAATGGTGCACCACTGTCGCGTCAAGGAACTGAGCATGTTATGCAGCTTTATGAGCAATATGTGCGATATCGCACCCTTAGCAACTGGAAATTTTGGATAGTAAGTGGAATTAATAATATTTAGAAGCAAATTTTTGACACAACCTTATTTTATGCAAACAAATATAGCTTCTCTCTGAAAGTAATAACAACCGGGGTGGTCTTCTCAAAAAAAAGTATCGTTTCAGCTATCTTTTTTTTAGAAAGGTAGTTCATCTTGTCCTACTCCTCTACTATAAAAACATATGTTTTTAATTTAATATGAAGTTTATACTCGTAATCATGGTAAAATTTTACTAAGTTGCTTATCAAAACTATACAACACCAACAAAATTTAACTTTGTATTCTCGCCAATTTCATTCATGTTGATTAATGTTAGACGAAAACTCAAACACAGAATGAGAGACCATAATGTACTGCTTAAAACGAAGTTCTTTTTCAGCTCTAATCTGTAATTGCAATCTTATCAAAACTATACGACATTTTGCTTTTTTATATGTTTTATTGTCTCTGACATAAAAAAGAAAACTTAACTTATTACGTTTATATTATATGGGACCCCCATAAGCCTTTCCAACATCAAATATTCTCTTCCTCATCGAGTTAAACAAATTAAAGAGAATATTTGACTCCAAGTTGTTACACTTCCTCAGAATAGCAACCTTTAAGTCGCGACGGAAGGTTTTTTATTAATCTACTTAACGCCTTAGGCCGCGTTCATAGTGGACGCTTTGGCTGAAGCTGAAGCATAAAGCTGCTTTGTCTAGCTTTTTTGGATCATAGTGAATGCTTATTGAACGCTGCACAAAGTAGCTTATTGAGCTTATTGGTGTTCATAGTGCGCGCTTTATGCTTGTGGCTAAGATGCTTTGTTTTCATTTGTCTCTTTGGAAAATAATGCTCTCTATTGCGTTTTGCAAAGTAAATGAAAGATTTTTTTGTTTAATGAGTATCTAGATTCGCGATGATCATCAATGAAAGATCAAACCAATAACAAACAAAAGTTCAAAGGAACTTGAAAACACAAAGCATAACAACGGTGGAAAGTGCAGAAAAAAGTACCCAAGAAGTAAGCATATATGAATAAAGCAATATGAATAAACAAATTTTTTATTTTAGTTTCAAAATAAGAAAAAAATAAAACTAAATAAAAAATATTAAAATTTCATTATTTTTAAAAGTTTTTACAATATCGATATTAGAGACCATTTCTTAAAGGATCTTTCCTATCGTAATATGAAAATATAAGAAGACTAGGTATATCTTTACATGGTTTAAATGCAATAAGTTACAAAAAGTTATATCAATTTAAATTCTTCCAAAATGTTTCTTTCTGTCCTTGCAAGAAAAAAATCTTTCACCACCTTCATCAAATTTAATTCTTCGGTTCTATCTTTGTGAATGTGTATGAGTGAGTCGTGAGTCGTTTCTGTGTCATAGTTGCTCGAAGATACGTTTTAAGCCGTCTTAGTGCCCTAAATGAACGCTCAGATGAAGCTGCTGATGCAGACACAGTCAAAACCAAAGCAACAAGTTTTCCAACTTCATTTAATAGTTTTTTCAGTGTATCCAAATTTTTTCAATTTGGAATTGCAGTATAAACTCTACATTTTGTTCTATCTTTTTGCAAAACACAGAGAAAGAAAATGGTTATCCGAAAGCATGCTTATGAAGAAGAGCAAAATATAAAATACAAAAATATTCTCGTTGTAAAAAAAACTGATATTTTGAATAACTTTTGAAGTTTTCTTTTTAAATTGTTTATCTAGCTAAATAAGCAGGGGGAAGCAGCCCCCCTTGGTCTCCCGCTTGCTACGTCAATGATACGGCTAGTTTTCCGACATCCGATTTAGTAATGCGGTATGGCATCAACATCCTTATTGGGTTAAGACAATACATATCAAAGAAATAAAAAATGGTTTTGTTTTGTTTTGAAGCGCCGCTCTGCATTTATATGTACCTCACTTTTCGCCTTGCTCGAGGATTATCAGTTTTTTTTTGTTGCGATATTCTAGCTGAGCACGAAGAGAAAGAGAAAAAAAGAGCAACATGGAGTTTATTGAATCGCATCTAGGCATGTGGTCATCTGGGATGATTTCTTAAAAAACTTAATACCTCAATTAAATATACTCTTTTAAATTAAAATTTCGAAAGAAAAATACCCCAAATAAATCTGTAGCACAAATACGATATTTTAAAATTTCTTTCATAAAAATCGGCCCAGTACTTTTGGATTAAAGTCGTAACTTTAAATTTTCACTTCAATTTTATATAATAGTATAGACATGAGAAAGCATATATATTAAGGCGTGGCGGCCTTAGCCAAGGGGGTAGTGCGTGGTCCCTAAGCTAAAGAACCGCGGTAGCCCGGGTTCAATTCCGGCTCAGACAGAATGTCTTTTCAATTGAACTATAAGAGTCGGCATAAAATACGTATGTCCAGTTCTTGATCAAACATTTAATAACACGCAAAACACAATTGATCAATAGAAGGTAGGTCAAAGTCCTTCCAAAGGCTGTAATAGCCAGTTTATTTTTTAATTACATAGTATATTAAGGCGTAGTGAAGTGTATGGAATGAGATTTTTGCTATATAGCGGGATTTAAAAATCTGAAAACTTAAACCATTGTAAGCAGCTTGGCCGAAGGATTCTGCTTTCCGATGAATTTCGAACCGCCAAATCTCTAAAAATAGCTTTTGATATGAATGTGTTGAAGAAATATTGCTTAAAAGCTTTTTTTGCTCACAAGAGGTGGACAACTGTTGTAGATCAATGACCTACCACTACCCACTATGGCCTACCCTACGATTTCTGAACGCAAAAAACTGATTTTTCGGCGTATTTCTCCATAGCATGGGTACGTATAAAGTAACGTTATTGCAACGTAGAGACAGTTTCTAGAATATATAAATACAAACATTTCGATATATTGGCCGATTGTCTGAGATACCTACACTCAGAAAAAAATATACAGAAAATCCAGAAGAATAGCACCCAATCATTAGAAAATCGGGCTTCATTTACCGCCATGGCCGATTTTCTAAAAATTAAGTATATATTTCTCGTTAAATTGACACCAGAAGTGTTAAAATTTCGCTAAATCAAAGAAACTTAGCCCAATTGTGTTAAGATCTTATGACATTTGAGTTAGTTTTAGTGCCATTTATTTATCATCGGTTATAACTAAGAGAAACATTTTCTCTTAAAATAAGAAATTTTCTACTGTTTATTAATCATCGGCTATAACTAAGAGAAAAATTTTCTCCGAAAATAAGAAATTTTCTACTGTTTATTAATCATCGGCTACAACAAAGAGAAACTTTTTCTTTGAAAATAAGAAATTTTTCATCGAATCCCTGGAAAAATTATTGATTTTTGCAAAAAAATCCTTTTTTACCCGACTACGGCGAAGCAAAAGGAGAGGCATATGTGTTTGACCGGAATGTATGTTTGTATGTATGTATATTCATCTGTTCCACTCTCACTTCTAAACCACATATCATAATTTGACAAATGAGGTAGCGTTGGAAGCGTTTTGATAGTCTTCTGGTTAATGGCCATGTGACGGCACATTTAATTTAATATAGCGCCCTCTAGCGAACATAAAGTCATGGGAAAAAATTTTTTTTAGTGACATGAGTAGCAAATGAGGTATCGTTAGAAGCGTTTTGATTGTCCGATGAAGAAAAGTTATGTGACGTCACATAAAGTTTAATATAGCGCCCTCTAGAGGACAAAAAGTCAACTAAGCCCCTAACTTCTAAACTACCCTAACTTTTAAAATACTAATCATAATTTGACAAATGAGGTATCGTTAGAAGCGTTTTTACCGTGCGCTGGTTATACGTTAAGTGACGTCACATAAAAATTGAATATAGCACCCTCTAGAGGACAGAAAGTAAAATAAGCCCTAACTTCTAAACTACTTATCGTAATTTGAAAAATGAGATATCGTTGGAAGCGTTTTGATCATCTTGTGGCTAAAGGCCATGTGACAATATGGCGCCCTCTGGAGGACAGAAAGTCAACTAAATCCCCTAACTTTAAACTACTTATCAGAATTTAACAAATGAGATATTGTTGGAAGCGTTTTGATCGTCCGCTAGTTATGACGTCACATTAAATATAATATGGCGCCCTCTGGACGACAGAAAGTAAACTAAACCCCTAACTTCTAAACTACTTATCAGAATTAGCAAATCAGGTATCGTTGGAAACGTTTTGATCGTCCGCTGGTTATAGGTTATGTAACATAACATACAATTTTATTTAGCACTCTCTAGAGGACTTATACTAAAGTATAAAGTATATATACTAAGTAGTACTAAAGTACTTATCATATTTTACGTAAAATTTAATTTAATATGGCGCCATATTAAATAAGTGACAGAAAGTGAACTAAGTGAACTATTAACAAAAAGTGAACTAACTAACTTCTAAAATCTTTTGACAAATGAGGTATCGTTGAAAGCGTTTTCCACATCCGCTGATTAAAGGCTATGTGATGTCAAATTAAATCGAATAAAGCGTCCTCTAGAGGACAGAACATTAACTAAAACCCTATCTTCTAAATTACTTATCATAACATGATAAATCAGGTATCGTTGGAAGCATTTTTTTAGTCCGCTTAATATAGACATTGTGACGCCACATTTAATTGAATGTGGCGCCTTCTATAGGACATAAAGTCATGCACTAAAAAAATGTTAAGTGCCATAATAAACATATTTGTTTATAAATGGATCATCAAATAATTAATAAGTAGTTAATACTTTCGATTATATAAAAATTGTATCCCTAAAATTATATAAATAAAAAAAAATAAGTTCAAAAAACTAAAACCCGACTACTGAAAATCACGCTCTAAAAAGTATGACACAAGAAAATGTTCGCATCTGAAATTTTTATGCATAAACTATTCAATGTTTTTTGTTTATTAAATAAACACCTTACACATAATATATTTTATTGTATTTTATACATATTCATAGTTATATTCAGAAGATATCCGTAGTCGTGTGACTGAGAAATTCTTAACAACAGTTTAGGGTTAAATACGATTCTCTTCGCTAAAAACAGAGATCGCTAGGTTAGCTCTGTTTATGTTGCTATAAACATATAGAACTCTCTTGCAACATTTTTTTTTCGTCACTGTCAACTTTAACAGAGTCTTAATCACGTAACGTCAAAACACTTAGTTTAACTCTCTCCCTTAAATTTGTTTTGCGGGCTTTTGCTTTTATTCCATTAATTTTGCTACACATAAATTTAAAGAAAAGCAATAAGCATTGTTGCTAATTAATTTAGGTTGCATACCATTTTTTTTTTGTTGTTGTTGTAATGTTAAACTAACTAACTAGCAATCTTTTCTACTCAAATCACTTCATAATGATTGAAGTAATTACATAATAATACGTACTCTACTTTTTCTTATTATAATAAAATAACAATGAAAATTGTAATTAATTCAAGCACAAAAATTCAAAAACTTACGATATTAATATTAAAAGTTATTTAGCAATAAATATATAATATAATTATTTCAAAGAAAAATATTAATGTAAATAAAACAAAATAGAGATTTAAATGAGCACTCAAGTTTCCCCTTATTCCTTGTGGTATTGGTGAATAAAAGGTAGCAATCTTACACCCAGAGAAAAAAAATCGTAAAACCAAAGAAAATACACTTTGTCACAAAGATTTTTATTATATAAAACAGCGTTACGGCAAAAGCACAAAGATTGTGAGATTCCCAAGAATAATATACTTTAAATCAAAAACTTAAATTTTTGTTGCAAAGACATATGTCTTAAAAAAGCATAAAGGATAAGTCTTAAAAGTAATGAAAATTTATTTTTGGCACAAAGACTTTTATTCGTTACGGCAAAGACGCAGACTATTAAATTATAAAAAAATATACTTAAAACCAAGGATTTTAATGCTTATAGCAAAGACGTAAGTCTTAAAAAAAACATGGAAAAAATCGTAAAATTAAGGAAAATGTACTTTGGCACAAAGACTTCTATTCCTTACGGCAAAGATGCAGACCGTTAAATTCCCAAAAAATACTTAAAACCAAGGATTTAAATGCTTGTCGTAAAGACGTACGTCTTAAAAAAACATGTTGCTGCATTGAATAGAAACACTTGCATTTTTCACGAAGAAACAAATAAAACAATTATATTTTCATTGCCCAAATAAGATAAATATGTTCTTACATATTTTAAGCAATAAATAAAGCTGTATTGAATTTAACTAATTGGGGCAATGAAAATGTAGTTGTTTAATTTATTTTTCACTAGATTTAAGCGTACCATTGAACACACAAAAACCGACTGAACAAATTGCCGAAATCTAAAACAAAGCGTCATGAGCGACAAAACGAACGAAAAAAAAGCAACGCTTCTTTTCAACGGTTTTTTTCTTCGTTCGTTTCGTCGCTCGTGCCGCTTTGTGTTAGATTTCATTAGTTTCTGCAGTCGGTTTTTGTTAAGTTCGGTGGTGAATGAAGATGTACAGGCGCGTCGTGGTGGCTGCAGCAAATAATTTGTGTATGCCAATTTCTGCGACAAAACGAATGACGAAAAAAAAGGTTGAAAACAAGCGTTGCTTTCTTGTTGATAAAATTAGTAGAAACACTCGCATTTTTCACGTAGAAAGAAATTAAAAAATAACATTTTCATTGCCCAAATTACATCAATTCAATAATGCTTTATTTATTGCTTAAAATATGTAAGAACATATTAACCTTATTTGGGCAATAAAACTATAATTTTGTACTTAAAATTTTCTTATTCTTCGTATGCAAATATGATTTTGAAGAAAAAGTTCTTCAAAATAATAGACTTTGTCTTTAAGACAATAATACTTACCTTAAAAAAAAAAAATTGTTGATTTTACATAATTTTTTCAAACTCCTGTTAACAAAGAATTATATCGTTACGGCAAATATTTTATCTTTACGGCAAAGATAGTTTCTTTGATTTAGCTTCAAAGAATTTCAGTCTTTTGTTTCGAAAATGCGGCACTTGCATAGTTAAAAAATAAATCGTAAGTGCAACGATTTTTTCTTTGTGGCAAAGATATGTTGGTTACAATTTAACAAGAACTTTTTTCTTTGATTTTAACGCGTTCATTTTTCTCAGTGTAGGTATCTTAGCTAAACATAACTTGTAAGATCATGGAGGGTGGGTAGAGAGCGGATATCAAAATATCATCTAATGTTATCGCTTTGATTTTTGGGTTGAGAGGAGCATCTGAAAGCATCCTCTAAATTTTAGTTTACCCAAATCATATTCTCACTTGTTATTTTTCTTTGCTTTTCGTGGGTTTTTATAGGGATTCTTTAAATTAAAATAGTATGTGCGCATTAAGGTTGGTATGCCAAGAACCTCCCCACAGGCTGTTAGCTAGCTTCAAACAGAGTTCCGACCGGCTTTTCATCACCTTTAAAAATCTTTTTAAGTATTTTCTTGAACGCGGGTTACATATATTTTTGGCGCCCAACTTGGGGCAACTGACAGTTAAGATTTCTCAGTTGTCTGCTTCAAACCATAATTTTTATGTATAAATTTTTTTTTCATATATAATAAGCTAGAAGAGAAGTATCCGTGATAATTAATTTTGGATTTAAGTTAATGCATAATACTTTCTGGACTTTGAATATTTGACTTTGATTCCAAATAATTTCAACCGCTGGTCAATGTTGCGTTAGTTTTTTATTCATCAAGAATTTCACAAAACATCCTTCAAACTTATGATTAACCAGGTTCATTGAATTTCAATAAATCCCAAGTGTACAAACAGATATTATAGCAAACATAATAAACCAGAATTCAAGTTATATATTTGGAACACAAATATTATTGTCTATGTTAGTTAAAACGTAATCATTTGTCCAATTTTTATTTTGAATCTATTAAACTTTTTCTTGATAACGCTTGTGTTTTGGATTTTGCAAACTAATTCTTGCAGAGATCAATTGTTTTCAATTCTCTTTCACTCAACCATTAAACTTTAATTATATTTTGCTATCTTTTAATTCTCCAATCAAAATACCAAACATAAGGAATAACTAATATTAATTTTTTACATTACATGCAATAACAATAGAGTTCAGCTACTACAGCTTTTTCGCACTTTCTCCACATTAGACTATCTTAAGAACCAACTTAATATCATTGAAATATCTTAACGATATACATAGATAAAAGTGGTCCAAAACAATCTTAAGTGAGAAAAATTTACCCACCATAATATGGGTTGGGCTCAGGGACGACACAAGACATAACAACTAACCATGCGTTAACATAGATCTAATCATACATTAGTTTTCAATCTACTTTTGAGTTGACCTTTCGATAAGTTAACATCAAAAAAGCTACAGTTGTTAACAAAGGTACTCATGCGATTTAAAGGAGCAGTAGCCATATAATTTGTGCTACTAAAAGGGTAAGTAAATTAAATTGTTAGCGTTTCTACTGCTTCTACGGTTAGTGTTAAAATTAATAAGAGTTAGGAGTTCCGGTGAATCGAACCCACCAGTTATGAGTTGGTGTAAGTAGACGATATCAGCAGACTTCCTTCTCTCATTTAAAGATTGCATTTTTAATAGTTTTAAACGATCCTCATAAGGAGGAAGATTTAAAGTGTCAGTTCCACTCAAGCCTCTCAGAGCAAACCGAACAAAACGTTTTTTAATTCTTTCTATTCGTTCAACATGTACATTGTAACTTGGCGACCAAACTTGACTTGCTTACTCCAAGTGAGGACGGACAATTGAATAATACAGCGATGTAGTTGTAATCATACTATTAAATTCTTTGGCCCAGCGTTTTATAAAACCGAGCATAGAAGACGCTTTTTTACAAATGCTATCTATATGAACGCTAAACGATAGCTTAGAATCCATGCATATACCAAGATCTTTGACAGAATTTACACGATTTAAAGCCGTATCTTTTATCTTATAATCAAAAATTAAATTGTTCCTTTTTTGCGAAAAGGTCATAGTTTGGCATTTATCTGGATTAAGAAACATTTTATTTTTAGAACACCAAACTTCAAAGGATTTTAAATCAGACTAAAGTAGAACTGAATTGTCTTTAGAATCTACTGTTCTGTATATTTTTATATCATCTGCATAAATGAGCAGATGAGAGTATTTGATGATGTGGGTTACATCATTAATGGCTAAAATAAACAGAAGTGGACCACCTACCTTGAGGAACACCTGATGCAGCAATAAATTCAGCAGACAATACACCTCGAAATCGTATTTGATAAGATCGCTCTGTCAGATACGATTGAATCCAGCTTACAAAAAATTGTGGAAAACCCATTAACTTAAGTTTAAATGAAATTTATTTGTGTGGTAGTTATCAAATGCTTTACTAAAATCAGTGTAAATACAATCGACCTGGTTACCTGAATAAACTGAATTTAAGCAGAATGTTGTAAAATCGAGGAGATTAGACACAGTGGATCTGCCAGTATCAAATCCATCCTGACGAGTTGTTATGACCCCACCACAATGAATCTTCACACGATCATACACGAGCCGCTCGAAAAGTTTTGGAATCGATGAGAGTTTAGCGATAGGCCTTTAGTTGTTTACATCATTCCTACAAACTTTTTTATAAATAGGACTTCCAATAAAGTGAAAAATTACATTCCCTAATTGATTTATTGAATAAGATGGAGAGTGGTTGGCCTAGAACGGAACCACATTGCGTTAACACTGCGGCAGGAATTCCGTCAGGTCCAGCATTCAAATCTTCTTCAATCGATCCAATATACTTTAAAATATCCTCTGAATTAAAAGATATAGGGTCCAACGAAACCCTGTAATTCATATATTCAAAATAATCTTCATCAGGATTAAAAGAGTCTGAACCGAATGACTCTTTGAAAAGAGTGGCAAATAGGCCACAAATTATAACGGGATCGTCAGTAAATCCGTCAGAAGTTTTAAATGATGAAGGGAATCCATCAGATTTTTTTTTTGTGTTTATGAAACCCCAAAATTTCTTTGGATCAGTCAATATTCTCAGCTTAATACTGTCTAAATAATTTTAATATAAGGTAGCTGAGCAACTTTCAAAATCCAGAAACAAACGCTTGTAGGTTTCTAGGTCATTTAAGTCTAAGCTACAGACATATTTCTTCCATGCCCTATTTCTGTTGTTGTGAAGAGTCTTTAATTCCCTCGTGTACCAAGGGTAAGCACAATTTTTCGCAAATTTGAGGCTATACGGCACAGACTCAGAAAACATAGTAAAGATTTCCATATAAAAACAATTAATTGAATCTTCTAGATTATTACCATTAAAATATTCTAAAATTACATTAAGTTTACTATGAAGTAAATGATTCAACTTTAGAAAGTCAGCTGTTTTCAAATTGAATTCATAAACTTTATCTATTGAATTGGAATTCACTATATTTTCCTGTCGGACTTGTACCATATGCTCAGTGGTGGATGGTAGTCATCAACAGAAGTTAGAGCATGAAGGGCCCTCTTGACAATCACGTTGTTACAGTCTGTAGTTAAGACCAGGTCAAGAAGTCTTTCACGTTTATTATAAATACGACTTACTTGTTGTAAGTCAGAACATATATTTTCAACAAATATATGCTCTTGGCGTGTCTTCGAATTAGATGCACAAAAATATTTTGTGTGATATTAGAAGAGCAGGGAATATCGACAATGGAACTAACGAAGGAGTTCCTAACAGCTAATAAGACACCACCACCGACAGCAGAAGTATTGCCAGCGTGTCTGTCTTTTCTATATATATGTAATTCAAAATTTTATAAAAATTATAACGATGTTCGTTGTGCATAGTGCAGAGAATATTCCTGCATTATCAGCAGTTTCTGCTGAGTGCAACTGCACAGTTTGTTTACAAAACATGACAGATTAATCACTAAATGCAGTCATGCTTTTAATAAAGTCGGCATAGAAAAGTGGATTTCATTTGTGTCATTTAAGAGATCTTCAGCCAATATTAATAACAATTTCTAAAAATCCAAATTTAAATAATACGAACAAGTCAACAAGCTAGTCACTCGGTTGTGGAATGTCTCGGCGTCCAAATGCGCGAAGTAATCAGTCAAATATTAATGACGAATCGTCTGTAAATTCCCCCACTCATGCTCGTGAACAAAATCTTTCGTTACCGGTAATTGACATCAATAATCCTCCGCTACGATATAATAATACTAATACGCCCCGAAGTAACTTCCAGCATACATTACCTCGTACAAGTCAATCTAGTAACAATGTTGATAAAGAAAGATTAGCTCAAATGATTGAACATAGTGTTCAAAGCATGTTTGCTTCACTAAACTTAAATCAGAGAGTCCCTCCTAATATATCTCATTTGCCAAGTACTAATATACCTCGAGAAAATATTCATAATTCTTCTCTTAACCATGGAAATCCAGACAAAAAAACAAATATTATTCAAAATTGGAATATAAAATTCGACGGTTCAGCGAAAGGCTTGAACGTTGGAGAATTTATTTATTTACAACTGCTAGCTTAAAAAATGATTTTAGTTCTCTTTGTAAGAATTTGCACACTATCCTTAACGGAAAAACTCGAGATTGGTACTGGAGATACCATAAGCAAGTAACCCAAATAGAATGAAGTGCATTTTAATCAGCTCTTCGTTATCAATATAAAGATAATCGTTCGAACTACGATATTCGCGAACATTACATAATCGAAAACAGAATCTTGGTGAATCTTTTGAATCATTTAATGATGCAATTACTTCAATCACTGATCGTTTATCTGAGCCAATAGACGAAACTGAGCTCACTGAAATTATCACTCGAAATCTAAAAGCGGAGAATTACTTTATGCACCTATGCATTATATCGCTTATCTAGAAATCTCTGCCAAATGAGAGAAAATCTCTTAGGTGAAGAAGAGGGAGTAGAAGAGGTTTTACCTTGTTTCGAAAATGGTGTTAAACAAGACACTGAACTCAATGTTGCTGCAGTTCAGCATACTGTACCTAGAGTCTTTAAATGCTGGAACTGTGGTAATGCTGATTACCACTGGGAAGATTTTTTGTCCGAACGAAAAATATTTTGTTACGGTTGTGGTGCTTCGAAAATCTATAAACCACAATGTCCAAAATGCGCGCAACGTAAGACGGAAAACTTATCGAAGGGAGCATTGCACACCACCATAATGCCTCCGAATTAAAACAGGGAAAAAAAAACGAAGATGTAAACTTTACCGAGTAATTAATGCGAAAAGTAATGAATTGATTATTTTAAAAAATTAAATAGGCACTGTCTTGAATAACCGGCTAGCTCAAATGTTAACAATTGTGATGTTTAAAGTGTGTCAATTCAGATTTTAATTCTTGTTAATCAGAAATTAAAATCTTAAAACGAGATAAGTTGCATAGTTAATATAAAACAAATTTCTCCTCTTATTTCATGTCATGAAAGATTAAAAAATTATATGAAAATTAAGAACAGAATTTTTAATGAAAAACCACCACTAAAAATAAAACGAAATACCTTAAAAATTTGTAGATTTTAGAAAAATAAAAAAAGGAATAATAAAATTTTAGTTTCTGCTATTAAAAAAATTTATAAACAATAATATTGACGTGCGTTTTTATGCCGTGGTGCAATTTTTAGATATTGTTAAACTAGACCTTCTAGATACAGGAGCCAACGTTATCTGTATAGGATCCTCCTTTGCAAAGAAAAATTTTGGAAGCGTTAAAAATTTTCATAAAATTAAATCTCATGTTAAAACTGCAGATGGAAGTTTACATTTAGTAATCGGCTTTTTAGAAGCAGATATGGAATACAAACTAGAAAAGAAACCAATTAGATTTTATATTATTCCCTCCCTGTCGCAAAACTTAATATTAGGTATAGATTTTTAGAAACTTTTAAACTTAGCTACAGGAGTTTTACACTCCTTTTCGTTGATAGAATCTTTACTCGAATCTGCGTCATCAGAACAGAGATATCACCTTAATTGTTTACAACAACAACAGCTTGAATTTGTTAAGTCCATGTTTCCAAATTTTGATGAAGTAGACCGAATGCTTAGTCTCGGAGTAATCGCAAGATCAGTAAGTTCATTGAGTTCTCCAATGCGTTAAGTTATTAAGCCTGGGAAAGTTAAGCTTTGTCTCGATGCAAGAAAAGTAAATAACGTAACGAAGTAAGATACAAATACTCTTGAGAGCATTGAAGGAATTTTTCCAAGAATGTCTAAGGCTAACCTTATTACCAAGTTAGATCTTAAAGATGCTTATTGGCAAATTTAATTGACGGAAGATTTGAACCAGTTAACCGCTTTTACAATACCTGGTAGACCTTTATACCAATTTGTAGCTATGCCGTTTGGCTAATGTAATGCCCCACCAACAATGAGTAGCCTAATGGAAGAAATAATTCCATGATAATGATAATGATAATGATAATGATAATGATAATGATA
>OY986436.1:100860538-100868038 GCA_963920525.1 Dichetophora obliterata | reverse complement strand
TATAATGAATTATGATATATGTTAATAATGATAATAATGATATGATTAATATGATAATAATGATAATAATGATAATAATGATAATAATATAATAATGATAATAATGATAATAATGATAATAATGATATAATGATTATAATGATATTATGATAATAATGATTAATAATGAGATAATAATGATAATAATGATAATAATTAATGAATATGATAATAATGATAATAATAATGATATAATGATAATTAATGATAATAATGATAATAATGATAATAATGATATATAATATGATAATAATGATATAATGATAATGATAATGTATAATAATGATATTATGATTAATGATAATAATAATGATAATATAATGATAATTATGTATAATGATATATAATGATAATATTAATGATATAATTATTATAATAATAATGAATAATAATTGATTAATAATATGTATATTAATATGATAATTAATAATGATAATAATGAAATAATTAATGATAATATAATGATATAATAATGATAATAATTATGATAATGAATAATGATAATAATGATAATAATGATAATAATGAATAATGATAATAATGATAATAATGATAATATTATAATTAATGATAATAATGATAATAATGATAATAATGATAATAATGATAATAATGATAATAATGATAATAATGATAATAATGATAATAATGATAATAATGATAATAATGATAATAATGATAATAATGATAATAATGATAATAATGATAATAATGATAATAATGATAATAATAGTAATAATGTAATATGATAATAATGATAATAATGATATAATGATAATTGATGATAATAATGATTAATAATGATAATAATGGATAATAATGATAATAGTGATAATAATGATAATAATGATAATAATGATAATAAATGATAATAATGATAAATAATGATAATAATGATAATAATGATAATAATGATAATAATGATAATAATGAGTAATAATGATTAATAATGATAATAATGATAATAATGATAATAATGATAATAATGATAATAATGATAATAATGATAATAATGATAATAATGATTAATAATGATAATAATGATAATTAATGAATAATATAATGATAATAATGATAATAATGATAATAATGATAATAATGATAATAATGATAATAATGATAATATGATAATAATGATAATAATGATAATAATGATAATAATGATAATAATGATAATATGATAATAATGATAATAATGATAATAATGATTAATAATGATAATAATGATAATAATGATAATAATGATAATAATGATAATAATGATAATAATGATAATAATGATAATAATGATAATAATTGATAAATATTGATAATAATGATATAATGATAATAATGATATTAAATGATAATAATGATAATAATGTAATAATGATAATAATGATAATAATGATAATAATGATAATAATGATTAAATGAAAAATGATAATAATGATAATAATGATAATAATGATAATAATGAGTAATATGATAGATATAATGATAATAATGATAATAATGATAGAATGATACTAAGATATAATAATAATAATAATGATAATAATGATTAATAATATGAATAATGATAATGATAATAATGATAATAAGATACAGGATAATAATTGATAATAATGATAATAATGATAATAATGATAATAATGATAATAATTGATAATAATGATAATATTGATAATAATGATAATAATGATAATAATGATAATAATGATAACAATGATAATAATGATAATAATGATAATAATGATAGCAATTGATAATAATGATAATAATGATAATAATGATAATAATGATAATAATGATAATAATGATAATAATGATTATAATGATATAATGATAATAATGATAATAATGATAATAATGATAATAATGATAATAATGATAATAATGATATAATGATAATAATGATAATAATGATAATAATGATAATAATGATAATAATGATAATAGTGATAATAATGATAATAATGATAATAATGATAATATTGATAATAATGATAATAATGATAATAATGATAATAATGATAACAATGATAATAATGATAATAATGATAATAATGATAATATTGATAATAATGATAATAATGATAATAATAATAATAATGATAACAATGATAATAATGATAATAATGATAATAATGATAGCAATGATAATAATGATAATAATGATAATAATGATAATAATGATAATAATGATAATAATGATAATAATGATAATAATGATAATAATGATAATAATGATAATAATGATAATAATGATAATAATGATAATAATGATAATAATGATAATAATGATAATAATGATAATAATGATAATATTGATAATAATGATAATAATGATAATAATGATAATAATGATAACAATGATAATAATGATAATAATGATAATAATGATAGCAATGATAATAATGATAATAATGATAACAATGATAATAATGATAATAATGATAATAATGATAGCAATGATAATAATGATAATAATGCTAATAATGATAATAATGATAATAATGATAATAATGATAATAATGATAATAATGATAATAATGATAATGATAATAATGATAATAATGATAATAATGATAATAATGATAATAATGATAATGATAATAATGATAATAATGATAATAATGATAATAATGATAATAATGATAATAATGATAATAATGATAATAATGATAATAATGATAATAATGATAATAATGATAATAATGATAATAATGATAATAATGATAATAATGATAATAATGATAATAATGATAGTAATGATAATAATAATAATAATAATAATAATAATAATAATAATAATATAATAATAATAATAATAATGATAATAATGATAATAATGATAATGATAATAATGATAATAATGATAATAATGATAATAATGATAATGATAATAATGATAATAATGATAATAATGATAATAATGATTATAATGATAATAATGATAATAATGATAATAATGATAATAATGATAATAATGTATAATAATGATAATAATGATAATAATGATAATAATGTTAATAATGATAATAATGATAATAATGATAGTAATGATAATAATAATAATAATAATAATAATAATAATGATAATAATGATAATAATGTTAATAATGATAATAATGATAATAATGATAATAATGATAATAATGATAATAATGATAATAATGATAATAATGATAATAATGATAATAATGATAATAATGATAATAATGGTAATAATGATTATAATGATATATAATAATGATAATAATGATAATAATGATAATAATGATAATAATGATAATAATGATAATAATGATAATAATGATAATAATGATAGTAATGATAATAATAGATAATAATGATGATAATGATAATAATGATAATAATGATAATTATGATAATGAAAATAATGATAATAATGATAATAGTGATAATAATGATAATAATGATAATAATGATAATAATGATAATAATGATAATAATGATAATAATGATAATAATGATAAAAATGATAAAAATGATAAAAATGATAAAAATGATAAAAATGATAATAATGATAATCATAATAATAATGATAATATTGATAATAACAATGATAATACTGATAATAATGATAATAATGATAATAATGATTATAATGATAATAATGATAATAATGATCATAATGATAATAATCATGCAATAACAATAGAGTTCAGCTACTACAGCTTTTTCACACTTTTCTCCGCAATAGATCATTTTAAGATCCAATCCAAATATTGAAATATCTCAAAGATATCGATAGAAGTGGTCAAAAAAAAACCAAAAGGGAGAAAAATTTACCCACCATAATATGGGTTGGGCTCAGGGACAACACAAGACATAACAACTAACCATGCGTTTACACAGATCTTATCCTTCATTAGTTTTCAATCTACTTTTGAGTTGACCTTTCGACAAGTTACATCAAACACGTTACAGTTGTTAACAAAGGTAGTCATGCGATTTAATGGAGCAGTTAACATATAATTTATTCTACTAAATGGTAAATAAATCAAGTTAGAGTTTCTACTGCTTCTACGGTTAGTGTTCAATTTTATAAGAGAAAGAAGCTCTGGAGAGTCGAATACACCAGTTATGAGTTGTGTAAGTAGACGATATCAGCAGATTTTCTTCTCTCACTTAAAGATTGCATTTTTAATAATTTCAAACGATCCTCATACGGGAGGAAGGTTAAATGTGTCAGTTCCACTCAAGCCTCTTAGAGCAAACGGAACAAAACGTTTTTGAATTCTTTCTATACGATCAACATGCACATTGTAATGTGGGGACCATACTTTTATAAAACCAAGCATAGAAGACCGCTTTTTTTACAATTTGTGTCAATATGCATGTTAAACGACAATTTAGAATCCATGCATATACCAAGGTCTTTGACGGTAGTTACACGACTTAAAGCAGTATCTTTAATTTTGTAATCAAAAATAAAATTGGTCCTTTTACGCGAAAAGGTCATAGTTTGGCATTTATCTGGATTGTAAAAACATGTTATTTTTAGAACACCAAACCTCAAAGGATTTCAAGTCTGACTGGTGCAGGTCTGAATTGTCCTTAGAATCAATTGTTCTGTATATTTTCATATCATCTGCATAAATAAGCAAATGAGAGTGTTTGATGACGTGGGTAACATCATTAATTGCCAAAATAAACAGCAATGGACCCAGGTGGCTTCCTTGAGGAACACCCGATTCTGCAACAAATTCAGAAGACAACACGCCTCGGAACCGTATTTGATAAGATCGCTCCATCAAATACGATTTGATCCAGTTTACAAAATATTGTGGAAATCCCATTAATTTAAGGTTAAATAAAATTAGATTATGTGGTAATTTATCAAATGCTTTGCTAAAGTCAGTGTAAATACAATCGACTTGGCTACCAGAATTAATAGATTTTAAGCAGAATGTAGTGAAATCAAGGAGATTAGACACAGTTGATCTGCCAGTAACAAAACCATAAACCATAAAAACCATAATGATTAGAATGATAATAATGATAATAATGATAATAATGATAATAATGATAATAATGATAATAATGATAATAATGATAATAATGATAATAATGATAATAATGATAATAATGATAATAATGATATTAATGATAATAATGATAATAATGATAATAATGATAAAAATGATAATAATGATATTAATGATAATAATGATAATAATGATAATAATGATAAAAATGATAATAATGATAATAATGATAATAATGATAATAATGATAATAACGATAATAATGATAATAATGATAATAATGATTATAATGATAATAATGATGATAATGATAATAATGATAATAATGATAATAATGATAATAATGATAATAATGATAATAATGATAATAATGATAATAATGATAATAATGATAATAATGATAATAATGATAATAATGATAATAATGATAATAATGATAATAATGATAATAATGATAATAATGATAA
This sequence comes from Dichetophora obliterata, assembly GCA_963920525.1. Classification (NCBI taxonomy): domain Eukaryota; kingdom Metazoa; phylum Arthropoda; class Insecta; order Diptera; family Sciomyzidae; genus Dichetophora; species Dichetophora obliterata. Next base: position 100,862,535 of record OY986436.1, on the reverse strand, counting down.
TAATGATAATAATGATAATAATGATAATAATGATAATAATGATAATAATGATAATAATGATAATAATGATAATAATGATAATGATAATAATGATAATAATGATAATAATGATAATAATGATAATGATAATAATGATAATAATGATAATAATGATAATAATGATAATAATGATAATAATGATAATAATGATAATAATGATAATAATGATAATAATGATAATAATGATAATAATGATAATAATGATAATAATGATAATAATGATAATAATGATAATAATGATAATAATGATAATAATGATAATAATGATAATAATGATAATAATGATAATAATGATAATAATGATAATAATGATAATAATGATAATAATGATAATAATGGTAATAATGATAATAATGACAATAATGAATAATAATGATAATAATGATAATAATGATAATAATGATAATAATGATAATAATGATAATAATGATAATAATGATAATAATGATAATAATGATAATAATGATAATAATGATAATAATGATAATAATGATAATAATGATAATAATGATAAAAATGATAATAATGATAATAATGATAATAATGATAATAATGATGATAATGATGATAATGATAATAATGATAATAATGATAATAATGATGATAATGATAATAATGATAATAATGATAATAATGATAATAATGATAATAATGATAATAATGATAATGATAATAATGATAATAATGATAATAATGATAATAATGATAATAATGATAATAATGATAATAATGATAATAATGATAATAATGATAATAATGATAATAATGATAATAATGATAATAATGATAATAATGATAATAATGATAATAATGATAATAATGATAATAATGATAATAATGATAATAATGATAATAATGATAATAATGATAATAATGATAATAATGATAATAATGATAATAATGATAATAATGATAATAATGATAATAATGATAATAATGATAATAATGGTAATAATGATAATAATGACAATAATGATAATAATGATAATAATGATAATAATGATAATAATGATAATAATGATAATAATGATAATAATGATAATAATGATAATAATGATAATAATGATAATAATGATAATAATTAATAATGATAATAATGATAATAATGATAATAATGATAATAATGATAAAAATGATAATAATGATAATAATGATAATAATGATAATAATGATGATAATGATGATAATGATAATAATGATAATAATGATAATAATGATGATAATGATAATAATGATAATAATGATAATAATGATAATAATGATGATAATGATAATAATGATAATAATGATGATAATGATAATAATGATAATAATGATAATAATGATAATAATGATAATAATAATGATAATAATAATGATAATAATAATGATAATAATAATGATAATAATTATGATAATAATAATGATAATAATGATAATAATAATGATAATAATAATGATAATAATAATGATAATAATAATGATAATAATAATGATAATAATAATGATAATAATAATGATAATAATAATGATGATAATAATGATAACAATAATGATAATAATAATGATAATAAAAATGATAATAATAATGATAATAATAATGATAATAATAATGATAATAATAATGATAATAATAATGATAATAATAATGATAATAATAATAATGATAATAATATTGATAATAATAATGATAATAATAATGATAATGATAATGATAATGATAAGGATAATGATAATGATAATGATAATGATAATGATAATGATAATGATAATGATAATGATAATGATAATGATAATGATAATGATAATGATAATGATAATGATAATGATAATGATAATGATAATGATAATGATAATGATAATGATAATGATAATGATAATGATAATGATAATGATAATGATAATGATAATGATAATGATAATGATAATGATAATGATAATGATAATGATAATGATAATGATAATGATAATGATAATGA
>OY986436.1:100843038-100845538 GCA_963920525.1 Dichetophora obliterata | reverse complement strand
ATGATAATAATGATAATAATGATAATAATGATAATAATGATAATAATGATAATAATGATAATAAAGATAGTAATGATAATAACGAAAATAATGATAATAATGATAATAATGATAATAATGATAATAATGATAATAATGATAATAATGATAATAATGATAATAATGATAATAATGATAATAATGATAATAATGGTAATAATGGTAATAATGATAATAAAGATAATAATGATAATAATGATAATAATGATAATAATGATAATAATGATAATAATGATAATAATGATAATAATGATAATAATGATGTTAATGATAATAATGATAATAATGATAATAATGATAATAATGATAATAATGATAACAATGATAATAATGATAATAATGATAATAATGATAATAATTATAATAATAATGATAATAATAATGATAATAATAATGATAATAATAATGATAATAATAATAATGATAATAATAATGATAATAATAATGATAATAATAATGATAATAATAATGATAATAATAATGATAATAATAATGATAATAATAACGATAATAATAATGATAATAATAATGATGATAATAATAATGATAATAATAATGATAATGACAATAATAATGATAATAATAATGAAAATAATAATGATAATAATAATGATAATAATAATGATAATAATAAAAATAATGATAATAATGATAATAATGATAATAATGACAATAATGATAATAATGATAATAATGATAATAATGATAATAATGATAATAATAATGATAATGATAATGATAATGATAATGATAATGATAATGATAATGATAATGATAATGATAATGATAATGATAATGATAATGATAATGATAATGATAATGATAATGATAATGAAAATGATAATGATAATGATAATGATAATGATAATGATAATGATACTAATAATGATAATAATAATGATATTAATAATGATAATAATGATAATAATAATGATAATACTAATGATAATAATAATGATAATAATGATAATAATAACGATAATAATAATGATAATAATAATGATAATAATAATGATAATAATAATGATAATAATAATGATAATAATAACGATAATGATTATGATAATGAAAATGATAATAATAATGGTAATAATAATGATAATAATAATGATAATAATAATAATAATAATAATAATAATAATAATAATAATGATAATGATAATGATAATGGTAATGATAATGATAATGATAATGATAATGATAATGATAATGATAATGATAATGATAATGATAATGATAATGATAATGATAATGATAATGATAATGATAATGATAATGATAATGATAATGATAATGATAATGATAATGATAATGATAATGATAATGATAATGATAATGATAATGATAATGATAATGATAATGATAATGATAATGATAATGATAATGATAATGATAATGATAATGATAATGATAATGATAATGATAATGATAATGATAATGATAATGATAATGATAATGATAATGATAATGATAATGATAATGATAATGATAATGATAATGATAATGATAATGATAATGATAATGATAATGATAATGATAATGATAATGATAATGATAATGATAATGATAATGATAATGATAATGATAATGATAATGATAATGATAATGATAATGATAATGATAATGATAATGATAATGATAATGATAATGATAATAATAATAATGATAATGATAATGATAATGATAATGATAATGATAATGATAATGATAATGATAATGATAATAATGATAATGATAATGATAATGATAATGATAATGATAATGATAATGATAATGATAATGATAATGATAATGATAATGATAATGATAATGATAATGATAATGATAATGATAATGATAATGATAATAATAATGATAATAATGATAATAATAATAATAATATAATAATAATAATAATAATAATAATAATAATAATAATATTAATAATAATAATAATAATAATAATAATAATAATAATAATAATAATAATAATAATAATAATAATAATAATAATAATAATAATAATAATAATAATAATAATAATAATAATAATAATAATAATAATAATAATAATAATAATAATAATAATAATAATAATAATAATAATAATAATAATAATAATAATAATAATAATAATAATAATAATAATAATAATAATAATAATAATAATAATATAATAATAATAATAATAATAATAATAATAATAATAATAATAATAATAATAATAATAATAATAATAATAATAATAATAATAATAATAATAATAATAATAATAATAATAATAATAATAATAATAATAATAATAATAATAATAATAATAATAATAATAATAATAATAATAATAATAATAATAATAATAATAATAATAATAATAATAATAATAATAATAATAATAATAATAATAATAATAATAATAATAATAATAATAATAATAATAATAATAATAATAATAATAATAATAATAATAATAATAATAATATTA
>OY986436.1:100827695-100840195 GCA_963920525.1 Dichetophora obliterata | reverse complement strand
TAATAATGATAATAATAATGATAATTATAATGATAATAATAATGATAATAATAATGATAATAATAATGATAATAATAATGATAATAATTATGATAATAATAATGATAATAATAATGATAATAATAATGATAATAATAATGATAATAATAATGATAATAATAATGAAAATAATAATGATAATAATAATGATAATAATAATGATAATAATAATGATAATAATAATGATAATAATAATGATAATAATAATGATAATAATAATGATAATAATAATGATAATAATAATGATAATAATAATGATAATAATAATGATAATAATAATGATAATAATAATGATAATAATAATGATAATAATAATGATAATAATAATGATAATAATAATGATAATAATAATGATAATAATAATGATAATAATAATGATAATAATAATGATAATAATAATGATAATAATAATGATAATAATAATGATAATAATAATGATATTAATAATGATAATAATAATGATAATAATAATGATATTAATAATGATAATAATAATGATAATAATAATGATAATAATAATGATAATAATAATGATAATAATAATGATAATAATAATGATAATAATAATGATAATAATAATGATAATAATAATGATAATAATAATGATAATAATAATGATAATAATAATGATAATAATAATGATAATAATAATGATAATAATAATGATAATAATAATGAAAATAATAATGATAATAATAATGATAATAATAATGAAAATAATAATGATAATAATAATGATAATAATAATGATAATAATAATGATAATAATAATGATAATAATAATGATAATAATAATGATAATAATAATGATAATAATAATGATAATAATAATGATAATAATAATGATAATAATAATGATAATAATAATGATAATAATAATGATAATAATAATAATGATAATAATATGATAATAATAATGATAATAATAATAATGATAATAATAATGATAATAATAATGATAATAATAAATGATAATAATAATGATAATAATAATAATGATAATAATAATGATAATAATAATGATAATAATAATAATGATAATAATAATGATAATAATAATAATGATAATAATAATGATAATAATAATGATAATAATAATGATAATAATAATGATAATAATAATGATAATAATAATGATAATAATAATGATAATAATAATGATAATAATAATGATAATAATAATGATAATAATAATGATAATAATAATGATAATAATAATGATAATAATAATGATAATAATAATGATAATAATAATGATAATAATAATGATAATAATAATGATAATAATAATGATAATAATAATGATAATAATAATGATATTAATAATGATAATAATAATGATAATAATGATAATAATGATAATAATAATGATAATAATAATGATAATAATGATAATAATGATAATAATGATAATAATGATATTAATGATAATAATGATAATAATGATAATAATGATAATAATGATAATAATGATAATAATAATGATAATAATAATAATAATAATAATGATAATAATAATGATAATAATAATGATAATAATAATGATAATAATAATGATAATAATAATGATAATAATAATGATAATAATAATGATAATAATAATGATAATAATAATGATAATAATAATGATAATAATAATGATAATAATAATGATAATAATAATGATAATAATAATGATAATAATAATGATAATAATAATGATAATAATAATGATAATAATAATGAATAATAATAATGATAATAATAATGATAATAATAATGATAATAATAATGATAATAAAAATGATAATAATAATGATAATAATAATGATAATAATAATGATAATAATAATGATAATAATAATGATAATAATAATGATAATAATAAATGATAATAATAATGATAATAATAATGATAATAATAATGATAATAATAATGATAATAATAATGATAATAATAATGATAATAATAATGATAATAATAATGATAATAATAATGATAATAATAATGATAATAATAATGATAATAATAATGATAATAATAATGATAATAATAATGATAATAATAATGATAATAATAATGATAATAATAATGATAATAATAATGATAATAATAATGATAATAATAATGATAATAATAATGATAAATAATAATGATAATAATAATGATAATAATAATGATAATAATAATGATAATAATAATGATAATAATAATGATAATAATAATGATAATAATAATGATAATAATAATGATAATAATAATGATAATAATAATGATAATAATAATGATAATAATAATGATAATAATAATGAAATAATAATGATAATAATAATGATAATAATAATGATAATAATAATGATAATAATAATGATAATAATAATGATAATAAATAGATAATAATAGTGATAATAATAATGATAATAATAATGATAATAATAATGATAATAATAATGATAATAATAATGATAATAATAATGATAATAATAATGATAATAATAATGATAATAATAATGATAATAATAATGATAATAATAATGATAATAATAATGATAATAATAATGATAATAATAATGATAATAATAATGATAATAATAATGATAATATAATGATAATAATAATGATAATAATAATGATAATAATAATGATAATAATAATGATAATAATAATGATAATAATAATGATAATAATAATGATAATAATAATGATAATAATAATGATAATAATAATGATAATAATAATGATAATAATAATGATAATAATAATGATAATAATAATGATAATAATAATGATAATAATAATGATAATAATAATGATAATAATAATGATAATAATAATGATAATAATAATGATAATAATAATGATATAATAATGATAATAATAATGATAATAATGATAATAATGATAATAATGATAATAATGATAATAATGATAATAATGAATAATGATAATAATGATAATAATAATGATAATAATAATGATAATAATAATGAAATAATAATGATAATAATAATGATAATAATAATGATAATAATAATGATAATAATAATGATAATAATAATGATAATAATAATGATAATAATAATGATAATAATAATGATAATAATAATGATAATAATAATGATAATAATAATGATAATAATAATGATAATAATAATGATAATAATAATGATAATAATAATGATAATAATAATGATAATAATAATGATAATAATAATGATAATAATAATGATAATAATAATGATAATAATAATGATAATAATAATGATAATAATGATGATAATGATAATAATGATAATAATGATAATAATGAATAATGATAATAATGATAATAATGATAATAATGATAATAATGATAATAATGATAATAATGATAATAATGATAATAATGATAATAATGATAATAATGATAATAATGATAATAATGATAATAATGATAATAATGATAATAATGATAATAATGATAATAATGATAATAATGATAATAATGATAATAATGATAATAATGATAATAATGATAATAATGATAATAATGATAATAATGATAATAATGATAATAATGATAATAATGATAATAATAATAATAATGATAATAATGATAATAATGATAATAATGATAATAATGATAATAATGATAATAATGATAATAATGATAATAATGATAATAATGATAATAATAATAATGATAATAATGATAATAATGATAATAATGATAATAATAATAATAATAATGATAATAATGATAATATAATAATGATAATAATAATGATAATAATAATGATAATAATAATGATAATAATAATGATAATAATAATGATAATAATAATGATAATAATAATGATAATAATAATGATAATAATAATGATAATAATAATGAATAATAATAATGATAATAATAATGATAATATAATGATAATAATAATGATAATAATAATGATAATAATAATAATGATAATAATAATGATAATAATAATGATAATAATAATGATAATAATAATGATAATAATAATGATAATAATAATAATGATATAATAATGATAATAATAATGATAATAATAATGATAATAATAATGATAATAATAATGATAATAATAATGATAATAATAATGATAATAATAATGATAATAATAATGATAATAATAATGATAATAATTATGATAATAATAATGATAATAATAATGATAATAATAATGATAATAATAATGATAATAATAATGATAATAATAATGATAATAATAATAATGATAATAATAATGATAATAATAATGATAATAATAATGATAATAATAATGATAATAATAATGATAATAATAATGATAATAATAATAATGATAATAATAATGATAATAATAATGATAATAATAATGATAATAATAATGATAATAATAATGATAATAATAATGATAATAATAATGATAATAATAATGATAATAATAATGATAATAATAATGATAATAATAATAATGATAATAATAATGATAATAATAATGATAATAATAATAATGATAATAATAATGATAATAATAATGATAATAATAATAATGATAATAATAATGATAATAATAATGATAATAATAATGATAATAATAATGATAATAATAATAATGATAATAATAATGATAATAATAATGATAATAATAATAATGATAATAATAATGATAATAATAATGATAATAATAATGATAATAATAATGATATTAATAATGATAATAATAATGATAATAATAATGATAATAATAATGATAATAATAATGATAATAATAATGATAATAATAATGATAATAATAATGATAATAATAATGATAATAATAATGATAATAATAATGATAATAATAATGATAATAATAATGATAATAATAATGATAATAATAATGAAAATAATAATGATAATAATAATGATAATAATAATGATAATAATAATGATAATAATAATGATAATAATAATGATAATAATAATGATAATAATAATGATAATAATAATGATAATAATAATGATAATAATAATGATAATAATAATGATAATAATAATGATAATAATAATGATAATAATAATAATGATAATAATAATGATAATAATAATGATAATAATAATAATGATAATAATAATGATAATAATAATGATAATAATAATGATAATAATAATAATGATAATAATAATGATAATAATAATGATAATAATAATAATGATAATAATAATGATAATAATAATAATGATAATAATAATGATAATAATAATGATAATAATAATGATAATAATAATGATAATAATAATGATAATAATAATGATAATAATAATGATAATAATAATGATAATATATGATAATAATAATATAATAATAATGATAATAATAATGATAATAATAATGATAATAATAATGATAATAATAATGATAATAATAATGATAATAATAATGATAATAATAATGATAATAATAATGATAATAATAATGATAATAATAATGATAATAATAATGATAATAATAATGATAATAATAATGATAATAATAATGATAATAATAATGATAATAATAATGATAATAATAATGATAATAATAATGATAATAATAATGATAATAATAATGATAATAATAATGATAATAATAATGATAATAATAATGATAATAATAATGATAATAATAATGATAATAATAATGATAATAATAATGATAATAATAATGATAATAATAATGATAATAATAATGATAATAATAATGATAATAATAATGATAATAATAATGATAATAATAATGATAATAATAATGATAATAATAATGATAATAATAATGATAATAATAATGATAATATTAATGATAATAATAATGATAATAATAATGATATTAATAATGATAATAATAATGATAATAATAATGATATAATAATGATAATAATAATGATAATAATAATGATAATAATAATGATAATAATATGATAATAATAATGATAATAATAATGATAATAATAATGATAATAATAATGATAATAATAATGATAATAATAATGATAATAATAATGATAATAATAATGAAAATAATAATGATAATAATAATGATAATAATAATGAAAATAATAATGATAATAATAATGATAATAATAATGAAATAATAATGATAATAATAATGATAATAATAATGATAATAATAATGATAATAATAATGATAATAATAATGATAATAATAATGATAATAATAATGATAATAATAATGATAATAATAATGATAATAATAATGATAATAATAATGATAATAATAATGATAATAATAATGATAATAATAATAATGATAATAATAATGATAATAAATAATGATAATAATAATGATAATAATAATGATAATAATAATGATAATAATAATGATAATAATAATAATGATAATAATAATGATAATATAATGAAAATAATAATAATGATAATAATAATGATAATAATAATGATAATAATAATGATAATAATAATAATGATAATAATAATGATAATAATAATGATAATAATAATGATAATAATAATGATAATAATAATGATAATAATAATATAATAATAATGATAATAATAATGATAATAATAATAATGATAATAATAATGATAATAATAATGATAATAATAATGATAATAATAATGATAATAATAATGATAATAATAATGATAATAATAATGATAATAATAATGATAATAATAATGATAATAATAATGATAATAATAATGATAATAATAATGATAATAATAATGATAATAATAATGATAATAATAATGATAATAATAATGATAATAATAATGATAATAATAATGATAATAATAATGATAATAATAATGATAATAATAATGATAATAATAATGATAATAATAATGATAATAATAATGATAATAATAATGATATAATAATGATAATAATAATGATAATAATAATGATAATAATAATGATAATAATAATGATAATAATAATGATAATAATAATGATAATAATAATGATAATAATAATGATAATAATAATGATAATAATAATGATAATAATAATGATAATAATAATGATAATAATAATGATAATAATAATGTATAATAATGATAATAATAATGATAATAATAATGATAATAATAATGATAATAATAATGATAATAATAATGATAATAATAATGTTAATAATAATGATAATAATAATGATAATAATAATGATAATAATAATGATAATAATAATGATAATAATAATGATAATAATAATGATAATAATAATGATAATAATAATGATAATAATAATGATAATAATAATGATAATAATAATGATAATAATAATGATTATAATAATGATAATAATAATGATAATAATAATGATAATAATAATGATAATAATAATGATAATAATAATGATAATAATAATGATAATAATAATGATAATAATAATGATAATAATAATGATAATAATAATGATAATAATAATGATAATAATAATGATAAATAATAATGATAATAATAATGATAATAATAATGATAATAATAATGATAATAATAATGATAATAATAATGATAATAATAATGATAATAATAATGATAATAATAATGATAATAATAATGATAATAATAATGATAATAATAATGATAATAATAATGATAATAATAATGATAATAATAATGATAATAATAATGATAATAATAATGATAATAATAATGATAATAATAATGATAATAATAATGATAATAATAATGATAATAATAATGATAATAATAATGATAATAATAATGATAATAATAATGATAATAATAATGATAATAATAATGATAATAATAATGATAATAATAATGATAATAATAATGATAATAATAATGATAATAATAATGATAATAATAATGATAATAATAATGATAATAATAATGATAATAATAATGATAATAATAATGATAATAATAATGATAATAATAATGATAATAATAATGATAATAATAATGATAATAATAATGATAATAATAATGATAATAATAATGATAATAATAATGATAATAATAATGATAATAATAATGATAATAATAATGATAATAATAATGATAATAATAATGATAATAATAATGATAATAATAATGATAATAATAATGATAATAATAATGATAATAATAATGATAATAATAATGATAATAATAATGATAATAATAATGATAATAATAATGATAATAATAATGATAATAATAATGATAATAATAATGATAATAATAATGATAATAATAATGATAATAATAATGATAATAATAATGATAATAATAATGATAATAATAATGATAATAATAATGATAATAATAATGATAATAATAATGATAATAATAATGATAATAATAATGATAATAATAATGATAATAATAATGATAATAATAATGATAATAATAATGATAATAATAATGATAATAATAATGATAATAATAATGATAATAATAATGATAATAATAATGATAATAATAATGATAATAATAATGATAATAATAATGATAATAATAATGATAATAATAATGATAATAATAATGATAATAATAATGATAATAATAATGATAATAATAATGATAATAATAATGATAATAATAATGATAATAATAATGATAATAATAATGATAATAATAATGATAATAATAATGATAATAATAATGATAATAATGATAATAATGATAATAATGATAATAATGATAATAATGATAATAATGATAATAATGATAATAATGATAATAATGATAATAATGATAATAATGATAATAATGATAATAATGATAATAATGATAATAATGATAATAATGATAATAATGGTAATAATGATAATAATGATAATAATGATAATAATGATAATAATGATAATAATGATAATAATGATAATAATGATAATAATGATAATAATAAAAATAATGATAATAATGATAATAATGATAATAATGATAATAATGATAATAATGATAATAATGATAATAATGATAATAATAAAAATACTGATAATAATGATGATAATGATAATAATGATAATAATGATAATAATGATAATAATGATAATAATAAAAAAAATGATAATAATGATGATAATGATAATAATGATAATAATGATAATAATGATAATAATGATAATAATGATAATAATGATAATAATGATAATAATGATAATAATGATAATAATGATAATAATGATAATAATGATAATAATGATAATAATGATAATAATGATAATAATGATAATAATGATAATAATGATAATAATGATAATAATGATAATAATGATAATAATGATAATAATGATAATAATGATAATAATGATAATAATGATAATAATGATAATAATGATAATAATGATAATAATGATAATAATGATAATAATGATAATAATGATAATAATGATAATAATGATAATAATGATAATAATGATAATAATGATAATAATGATAATAATGATAATAATGATAATAATGATAATAATGATAATAATGATAATAATGATAATAATGATAATAATGATAATAATGATAATAATGATAATAATGATAATAATGATAATAATGATAATAATGATAATAATGATAATAATGATAATAATGATAATAATGATAATAATGATAATAATGATAATAATGATAATAATGATAATAATGATAATAATAATAATAATAAAGATAATAATGATAATAATAATGATAATAATAATGATATTAATAATGATAATAATAATGATAATAATAATGATTATAATAATGATAATAATAATGATAATAATAATGATAATAATAATGATAATAATAATGATAATAATAATGATAATAATAATGATAATAATAATGATAATAATAATGATAATAATAATGATAATAATAATGATAATAATAATGATAATAATAATGATAATAATAATGATAATAATAATGATAATAATAATGATAATAATAATGATAATAATAATGATAATAATAATGATAATAATAATGATAATAATAATGATAATAATAATGATAATAATAATGATAATAATAATGATAATAATAATGATAATAATAATGATAATAATAATGATAATAATAATGATAATAATAATGATAATAATAATGATAATAATAATGATAATAATAATGATAATAATAATGATAATAATAATGATAATAATAATGATAATAATAATGATAATAATAATGATAATAATAATGATAATAATAATGATAATAATAATGATAATAATAATAATGATAATAATAATGATAATAATAATGATAATAATAATGATAATAATAATGATAATAATAATGATAATAATAATAATGATAATAATAATGATAATAATAATGATAATAATAATGATAATAATAATGATAATAATAATGATAATAATAATAATGATAATAATAATGATAATAATAATGATAATAATAATGATAATAATAATGATAATAATAATGATAATAATAATGATAATAATAATGATAATAATAATGATAATAATAATGATAATAATAATGATAATAATAATGATAATAATAATGATAATAATAATGATAATAATAATGATAATAATAATGATAATAATAATGATAATAATAATGATAATAATAATGATAATAATAATGATAATAATAATAATGATAATAATAATGATAATAATAATGATAATAATAATGATAATAATAATGATAATAATAATGATAATAATAATAATGATAATAATAATGATAATAATAATGATAATAATAATGATAATAATAATGATAATAATAATGATAATAATAATGATAATAATAATGATAATAATAATGATAATAATAATGATAATAATAATGATAATAATAATGATAATAATAATGATAATAATAATGATAATAATAATGATAATAATAATGATAATAATAATGATAATAATAATAATGATAATAATAATGATAATAATAATGATAATAATAATGATAATAATAATAATGATAATAATAATGATAATAATAATGATAATAATAATGATAATAATAATGATAATAATAATGATAATAATAATGATAATAATAATGATAATAATAATGATAATAATAATGATAATAATAATGATAATAATAATGATAATAATAATGATAATAATAATGATAATAATAATGATAATAATAATGATAATAATAATGATAATAATAATGATAATAATAATAATGATAATAATAATGATAATAATAATGATAATAATAATGATAATAATAATGATAATAATAATGATAATAATAATGATAATAATAATAATGATAATAATAATGATAATAATAATGATAATAATAATGATAATAATAATGATAATAATAATGATAATAATAATAATGATAATAATAATGATAATAATAATGATAATAATAATAATGATAATAATAATGATAATAATAATGATAATAATAATAATGATAATAATAATGATAATAATAATGATAATAATAATAATGATAATAATAATGATAATAATAATGATAATAATAATGATAATAATAATGATAATAATAATAATGATAATAATAATGATAATAATAATGATAATAATAATAATGATAATAATAATGATAATAATAATGATAATAATAATGATAATAATAATGATAATAATAATGATAATAATAATGATAATAATAATGATAATAATAATGATAATAATAATAATGATAATAATAATGATAATAATAATGATAATAATAATGATAATAATAATGATAATAATAATGATAATAATAATGATAATAATAATGATAATAATAATGATAATAATAATGATAATAATAATGATAATAATAATGATAATAATAATGATAATAATAATGATAATAATAATGATAATAATAATAATGATAATAATAATGATAATAATAATGATAATAATAATGATAATAATAATGATAATAATAATAATGATAATAATAATGATAATAATAATGATAATAATAATGATAATAATAATGATAATAATAATGATAATAATAATGATAATAATAATGATAATAATAATGATAATAATAATGATAATAATAATGATAATAATAATGATAATAATAATGATAATAATAATGATAATAATAATGATAATAATAATGATAATAATAATGATAATAATAATAATGATAATAATAATGATAATAATAATGATAATAATAATGATAATAATAATGATAATAATAATGATAATAATAATGATAATAATAATAATGATAATAATAATGATAATAATAATGATAATAATAATGATAATAATAATGATAATAATAATGATAATAATAATAATGATAATAATAATGATAATAATAATGATAATAATAATAATGATAATAATAATGATAATAATAATGATAATAATAATAATGATAATAATAATGATAATAATAATGATAATAATAATAATGATAATAATAATGATAATAATAATGATAATAATAATGATAATAATAATGATAATAATAATAATGATAATAATAATGATAATAATAATGATAATAATAATAATGATAATAATAATGATAATAATAATGATAATAAT